>CAEGAF010050050.1:0-11186 GCA_903067075.1 Micropoecilia bifurca
ACCAGAAAGCAGTTGAGCACAATTTCGCAACACCAAAACCGTGAGTGAAACAATGACTAGTGCAGATGCTATATATAGAACTCTGGACCAATTTTTTATTATTAGACATCCATATTTGTAGTGAACGGAACAAATCATGTCCCGTTCAATACCGGACGGGTGGCAAAATAACTATGGCGTCTATTCTATGCGCCTTATAATGCGGTGCGCCTTATATATGAAAAAAGATTTAAAATATGCCGGTCATTGAAGGTGCGCCTTATAATCCGGTGCGCCTTATAGTGCGGAAAATACGGTAGTTTATAACAACCACTGGATACAAAAGGTTGAATAAAATATCCATTTTGAAAGGTGCACTGTTGTATACGTTTAAATTGATAAACTAATATTCCTCAAACCACTTCAGAGAGTTTATATTTGTGACTTCAAATTATGAGGAATTTCCATGGTGGGAACTAAAAAAAAAATCCCACTTTTGACCCCTAAAATGTGTCAAAAGTAGGACCGCACTCTAGTCCGGTCAGGATAAGACTGAATCTCCTCTTCATGTTGTTTGAACTCTTGACGCTCCTCTTTGTTTGTCAGGAATCGCCTCTGATGGACTGAAGGGACGCGTGTTCGAGGTGAGCCTGGCTGACCTGCAGAACGACGAGGTGGCCTTCCGCAAGTTCAAGCTCGTCACCGAGGATGTTCAGGGCAAGAACTGCCTCACCAACTTCCACGGCATGGATCTGACCCGCGACAAGATGTGCTCCATGGTCAAGAAGTGGCAGGTAAGTGCCACGTGTTTGATGTGGAGCAGGAAGTAGCTTCGTTGTTAAGCCGTGGTGAGCTTTTCAGATGATGTTTGTTTTCTGCAGTTATTCTGTTTTTATATAAATTGGTCATTTGTCAGCCTGAACAAGAATGGAAAATGAGTTGGTTTAGTTTTGTGGCAGTGTTGATACTGGTTTAGATATTTATTATGTGGGACTTTGCAATAGGGATTCCCGTTTTTTTTTTTTTACTTCTGATACGATGTAAAAGGTTTAGTATCAGCTGGTACAGAAAACGGTGCTGGATTGAATTTTAAGTTTTCTCTTAAAAAAATAAACTTAGATATAAAAGCACAAATTATAAATTAATTAGTTAACTCTGCACCAGTACAGCACACCTAAATATACAATGAGCTTCACAAGCTTGGTCAAACATGTAAAAACAACTTTAATTTGTTAAGTCAGTGCAGTTAGGAGTAGAACAGACAATGTAAAATAAAAAATAAGCACAAAACATAGAATTATACTGAATAGATTTGTCCTTATGGATCAGCCACATTGTCACTGATGCCCAACATAGATATTTTTTTCTATATTGGCACCGATTCAGATATTGTTTTGATCGGTGTATCTCTAGTTTGTGAATATGATTTTCCCAGTTTGAGTATAATGTTGCAGAGTCCAGTAACAATGGTTACCAGTCAACATGGGTTGTGGTTAATTAGTGCCTCAGTGAGCATGTCTGATTAGAGAAGCTAAAGCAACACATGAGATGTGACATGATGAGGTATTATTAGTCATCGTTCCATATGTTGTTTGAGGTGGATTGGCAGCAAACGTCTGTAGTGAAAGTGTCCTGGTTGCTGTGATTTGGGGTTCAGATTAGTTTACAGTCTGGTTGACATGGACATCTGGAACACATGTGTTTTCTACCTGGATCAGCCTTATAAATAGATCTTCAGATCATAGGAGATAAACTCCACACAGTCTTGTGATTTGCGTTGATCAGTATGTTGAGAATGCGTCCCGGTGTTTTTCCTCAGACTATGATCGAGGCCCATGTGGACGTGAAGACGACCGATGGATACCTGCTGCGTCTCTTCTGCGTGGGCTTCACAAAGAAGCGCACCAACCAGATCAGGAAGACGTCGTACGCCCAGCACCAGCAGGTCCGCCAGATCCGAAAGAAGATGATGGAGATCATGACGCGTGAGGTCCAGACCAACGACCTGAAGGAAGTGGTCAACAAGCTGTAAGTCCACTTCCTGAGCAGCAGAGGGAAGCCGAAGCTGAGCTGATGTTTGGGTGGAAGATGTCTTGACGCGTTTTGTTTTTTATGGGACGTTTCAGGATCCCTGACAGCGTCGGCAAAGACATAGAGAAGGCGTGTCAGTCCATCTACCCCCTACACGACGTCTACGTCCGCAAGGTCAAGATGCTGAAGAAGCCCAAGTTTGAACGTAGGTCCACCTCTTCTGTTCAAGGCCATATGGGAGCCTGTGATGACAAACCTTCGGTCCCATATGACTTCCTGATTACTGCTTATTGAGATCTGATGATACTCCTCTCTACCTTGGACATCACTGCTTCAGCACCGTTCTGTTGGGAGGAAAAGAAGTAAACTTGTTCTTTCTCTTTACAGTGGGCAAACTGATGGAGCTCCACGGTGAAGGCGGGTCCACCGCCACCGCCAAGGTTTCTGGGGACGACACCGGAGCCAAGGTGGAGAGGGCTGATGGCTATGAGCCGCCCATCCAGGAGACTGTCTGAACACCACAACAGATTTAATAAACCATGTAAATGACCAACAAACCCAGAGCTGCTTTTGGTGTCAGTCCTTACTGTAAAAGGTCATATTCAATAAATCAGTTTATTTTAGTAACTTGATTCATAGTGATAAGCAGTTTTAAAACCTTTTGAGTTTTATTTTGATATCCATAAAACAAAAAATTTAACTGTTTTAAGAAAACCTTTTTTAAGGTTTAATTGGTGCTAGTGGCTTGTGATAGTGAATTGACAGGAAAGTGGGTGATGGGGGGCGGGGGAGGGCAAAGGTCACCAGGCTGGGAATCAAACCTGCGAGCTTCATCAAGGAGTAAGGCCTCCATATGTGGGTTGTGCTTAATCCCTCTGCCTTCACAGCAACCCTTAAGGAAACATTTTTAATAGAGCTGAGGGATTAATGAAACATTGTTTTCCTGTTATAATGGCTGTAGGGAGTTAAGGAGTTGGTCAGCTTGAGGTTCTGCTGAGGAGCTGAGCAAACAGCTTGGTTTTCCTCCGTCCTCTGCTCCACACCATGCAGTTGTCTAGAAAAAGCTTTCTCAAAGCACAATGCTTCCACCTCCATCCTCATAGCTGTGAGATTATTCCACTCCACACCTTATGAATCTCCAACCGACTGATAGGCTTTGCTTCACAATCAAAACTGGTTCCTCCTGTTGGATTGAGCACATTTTCTTTCCACTAAACTCCCCATAAGCTGATGTAGTTGATTCATAAGGGTCAATATTTGTACAGAATAACTGTCATCAGGTGTCTCACATGATTAGGTTCTGCCATAATTTGTGGTTCTTTCCAGTCAAATTTTCTGAGAAGCTGAATTCTGGGTTCTCCATTAACTGGAAGCAAAAACAAAAAGAACCTAAAAGATCATTTTAATGACAGAGTTTCAGTTCTTGAACTGAATTATAATGCATTTAATCTTGTGATTTGGGTTTTCAAGTACATTAAAAACATTGTGTAGCTTTTCATTCATTAATAAAGTAATATGAGTGGTAAGAACTTACATCATCTTTTAATCAAAGAGTACTGGAGGATTCAAATAACTACTGCAGGTCAAATTCCGGTGCAGACTTATTCAAATAATTAAAATTGCACAAAAAAATCTGTAAGGGCCAAACGTTTCAGTAGCATGGATAATGAAGAACCAGTAGGGGGAGCAAGTGTTCAGTTAAATTCAGAATAGACCTATAGAAATGGACCTTACCACAGGGGCCGCGTTTCATTGGCTAATGCCCATTTCACGTCACAGCACAGCTACCACGTGCGTGACCGTCTCACAAATACAAGCTACAGTAGTAAGCTCATGCTAATGTGCATTGTGGACTAGCAGAATGTTTTTGTATCAGGACTCAAGAAACAATGCTTCTCCACTGTCAGTGGGATATCTGTACAGGTGATGTCAGGTATCCTGATCGTATTTGTGGAACTAAAATTCACAGATTTCCAAAATCTGAAACGGAAAGCCTTGCTTGAATCAAAACTTGTGCACTACGCATTTGCAGCTCAACCGTGGTAGGATCAATAAGAACAAAGGAGTGTCTGCCTGCTGGTGTAAGTATTATTGCTTTGCTTTCTTTGTGTTTAGTGAATAAAAAATGAAACTAAATAATAAACGCTTCCATTATGAAAACCTTTTAGCCAAGTACAGCATAATGGCAGCACCGATACAACTTCTATACCTGTTACAGTCCGTTAGTGTTACTTTAGCTGAACAGATCAATATGCAATGTGTACCGTATCTGACATACATTGAAGATTTTATTTTACCTAAAAAGGCTTTTTACTAAACTGTAATCGTGTTAGCAACCCTAGCACCGAGTACAGTGTATCAGGCTTAGGCACACTCAAACATTTGCCAACAGAAATCACTGATTTCAAAAGTAACCCTCAAAACCATGAATGCTCGATTTACCCAACCTTGCAAGAACAATAGGTGTCAGTGATCTTGTCCACAGCTATATTTATGCTGAGGGCTACAGGATCTGCTGTTTTCCTCATCAACTGGTAGCATTTTGCTGTGACGCGCACAATTTTGGAGGCACCGCGGCTCAACCATCTTGATATCGTCCAAAAAAGATGACATGAATTTGTTGGTTCCCCTGTTCATTGTCGTGGCTGATATTTTTTGAAAATCCGGCAGAAATGCTAAACTAATCGTGGAAACGGAATATTTACATAGAAACTAAGCTCCGCGAGGCTTTGTTTGTGAGACATGCAGCCACGTGGGATTTTCAAGGGCGTTTCTGGGCAGAGCTTGGTAAGGTCCATACTGATAAAAATCTTTATTTGTAATGTAATTCAGTAAATGCTTGAGAAAAGTTGCACAACTTTAAATACTGTTTAAGTTTTAATGCTTTCCAAACACGACTGATTAAACGTCCACCGGTTTAATCCACAAGTCCGTTAATCAAGAACTTTTAGATAGTTTTTAGGGACGAGGGCCCGTTTCCCTCTCAAGTCCCCCAGAAACCATTCATCATCCACCGGCTCCAGGTTGGTGACGATGTCCCCGACCTGTGGGTGAAGGAAGAGGACAGGTGGGCTGGGGTCTGAGTTTTGTTCCGTATTGAGAATGAAGAATGAAGACGACAAACACCACCATACCTGGAGTGAGAGCTCCTCCTCACATTCTGATGTGAAGTTGTACAGAGCTGTTCCCATCAGGCAGCCAGCGGCTCCGTCCTGCTGCTCTCCTGATGAGGAACGCAGCAACGTGTTAATCTTTGCCGTTTGCTTCCTTCTTTGCAAAATGCCGGGATGGCCAACAAACCAATACCAATATATAATGCAATAATGATCAATAGAAGACACATCCAATAAAATGTCCAATAATTATATTGAACCAAACAGAATTTTGGGAGATGTAGGTAGAGGAGATGCTATAACCTCTTTACCTCTCATGGTGAACTAAGCAAGGTTGGTAGCATCAACAAACTCATTCACTCATACAAAGCAACAGCCTGTTGAGTAACTTGTGCAGCAGCAGTTTTATGTCTTGCCACCGTGTCTCAAAACTGCTGAACAATTTTAAAAAAAATTTGCTGAGAAAACTGGATAAAACAGAAAAACGTGTCATTGTTTGGCAGGATATCAGATATTTAAAAAAAAAGGTATCTATATCGACTGATATCACACCATTATGTCATGATACAGCATGTGATTTTACCTGTTGGAAAATCTACAGGTCATTTCTGCCTCTAGTGCTACACTCTCACTTATTTTGGTTGTATTTACCCAGAGTGCTCTGCGCTTTACTCCACTTTCTGCTTCTGGAGTGGTCTCTGAACCACTTGGCATTCACACATACATTTGAACTGCACCAGAATTCACTTCAAGCAGCCTGAAACCGAGGATTGTTGGTGGACCAGAGTTGGATTACGCATTCACACCTCCCCAAGCAACCCACTTTCTAGACAAAGCTACTTGACTTGGATTAAAGCAGATTTAACAGGGCTGGTGTGAATGCAGTCTGGGGTGAAATAGCTTCAGCTGCACAAGTGAGGGCTACATTCTCCACATCTGCTGGTTCTCTGTTCACACGGGGATCGGGTTATGATCAGTTTATCACATGATCAAATACTAAACATCTGAATAGAAAACCTTCTCATCGTGCAGGGTTAAGTTTGCACATTAAACTTTAGGCGGTTTAGCTTTCAGCTTTTAGAACCCATAACACCCTGCTGAGAACTCTCAGTACCTGACGAGATGTCGACGAAGACCCTGGGAAACATGCCCTCCCTGCCGTTGAGCCTGCCACTGCTCCACTCCTCGCTCAGGTGCTCGGTGATCAGGATGCAGTCGTCTTTCCGAAACGACAGCTCATCCTGGGTCTTTGCCGAATAGTCGTACAGAGCCACTGCCCACTGCACACCGGACCCGGCAGTCTGAGGACCAACGGAAGAATCACAATGTAAATCCAAGTCATAAGCATCCGTTGAGTTTTCTGTTCTAGGTTCATGTGTTTGGTTCATGTGTCTGATCTTTGGTGACGTTAATGCTTGTGTAAATAATGACTACCTGGGCAGGTTTGGCAGCTGCTACTTGTCCAAAGGCAGAATGAGCAGCAAGACCTGTGGAAACAATAATAATAATGAAGCAGCACTAAGTTTACATTTGACACACAGGGTCTGGCAGAGTTCCAGCCTGCTGCAGGTGTCTTCATTTGCAACTGGGCTCATTACAGGGCACTTCAACAAGCCAACCGCTAGCCTACATCTGCACTAAAACCATCTTTGGTGAGTCTGATACTGTTGCAACAAGTATTTGTCTCCAAGTCTCCGAATAATCTGAGCCACTCAGTCGCTCTGACAAGAAAGTGAGCCACCTGGTTCGTTCTGGAAGAACGGAGAAACAGAGCTTCTGGTCCCACAATGACGCCTTTGAGCCGGACTAACGTTTCTGGTTGTCCTCGTGATTGAGTCACACGAAGCCCAGTTTGTTTCTCAAGATTTAACTTGAGAAAACCATCAAGAAAAAATGACAGGCTAGAAAACTGTCGGCTCACTGTGAAGCACGGTGGCGGCAGCCATCTTGTGGGGTTTCTGACAGTCGTAGTGCTGCACTGCACAAACCAACAGTTTGTGTTTGGGTCCAGCTTGGTGTTCCAACAGGACCAACCTCCCAAACAATGTTTACAGCAGTGAAACATGAAGCTTCTGTAACTTCCTGCCAAAGCCCAACCTTCACTCTGTAGACAGTTTGTTGACTTCAAAGCTGGATCCATGTCAGGAAACTAACTGGTTCAAATAAACTCCACAAATCTCACATACTGAGCCAAGATGATGCCAAGAGCCTGTTGATGGCTGTAAAAAGGTCAATATGGAACTGGACGCCTGTGGCTTTTTGAACCCGTATCTTTCATATTGACCCAATGCGAATAAAATCTTGTGCATCCAATTATTATTTTGAGTTTTTCTTTTCCCCAGTCATTGAAGTTGTAATCAATCCGCCTCTGGGGGAAAATAACCACTGAAATGAATCTTTTGTTTACCGTAAACTTGAAACGTTTTGTTGGTAAAACAGAACAGCTGAACATTAATCTACATGGAAGCAGAGGAGTTGCTGACTTGTATTTGCCTCCTCCGTCTGGACCTGAATTAAATGAAACAAAAACAGAGGCACAAATTCCTCCAAGGCAAGAGAAACAACTCCATGAAGACTGAAGAACAGATGAGGTCATTTCATTAAAGGGGCAGTATTATGGCACATTTTATAGCACAATCAAGTAATTATATTACCTTTAGTTGCTGTAATTGATTTTGTAATTTAGCGCCTTGAGATTGAGCCACTATCTCTTTAAGAACTCCTGCTCTTTTTGAAACTCTACCTTTTAACCCTTTGACAGCATTTTAACCAGCGTTGTTAGGTTCACCTAGAGGTTTTCCACAGCTGAATGGTTGCCATGCCAGGTAAAGCAAAAAACACAACAGTCTATTTTACATAATACTGCCCCTTTAAGATGACAGGATGAGCCTAAACCCGGTTGAGATTACTTCAGCTAAAGCAGAACCAACATGAGGTGTGACTCGTTCTCACCTGGCAGCGCCACCCCGGCAGCAGGACCTGGCTGCTGCCTCGGAGGCGGAGGCAGATGCTCGATGACCTCCACGAAGTTCAGGGGGAAGATCCCCACGGAGACGCCGACCTGCCCCCGAGCCCAGTCCTCCCCCACATACTCCTTCAGCTGGATAACGTCCCCCTCTGAGAAGGACAGCTCGTCGCTGTGCTCCCCCTCGAACTCGAACCGGGCCACACACCTGGGACCGCTGCCGGGGACAATTCACACGTCCGGTTAGCCTCTCGGGATGGTGGACAAGGACAACGCAAAGGTTCAAAACCCAACAGAACAATACCTGACGGAGGCAGCTTGCGTCTTCTTCTTCTTCTTGGCTAACGGTGCAGGTGATTTGGGCTAATTGGGGGAGAAAAAATAAAATCGCCATCAACTTCCTTTCATTCATTCATAGAATTTCTCTACGTTGGTTATATTTATAGAATGGGTGCTTGCTTGAAACTTACCAGTACTTCGACATAACTGATGGGAAAGAACCCAGTGGCGCCGTTACAGGTCCCTGTGTACCACTGGTTGTCCACCTGCTCCACTTCAGTCACAACGTCTCCTGCTGAGAGGCTCAGCTCAGACTGGCCCTCTGTGGTTACAACCAAACATTTAAAGTCTCAAATAAAGCACTAAGTTTTCTAAGATTATTTTAAGAAAATAATAAAAAAGAAAAAAAAACTCCATCTCCAGAGCAAAACATCAAGAAATGTAGTATTCACCTCTATTTCCTTAAATAAATCCAGTGTAACCAGCTGCTTTTAAAAGTCAGCTGATTAGGACATAGCAGAGATGCAAGTTTTCAATTAATGAGTTACAGTTGATTCTTATTGATCGACTATTGATTATTATTATTATAACTGAGAAGTAGGCATTTTCTTAAAAGCCTGTTTTTTTTCCTTTTTGTTATGAGGGCCAACTGTTCCTCTAAGAAAGGCTAAATGTCTCATAATATGCGTTTTTTTCTAGAAAAAAATAAAATAAAAATAAATTAATTAAAAAAGAAGAACATCATTAAAGAACACATTTGTCATCTGACAATATTCTAACAATATAATGGGGGATGTGTTTTAATTGTCAATTATTTACAAATGCAGAGTCAAAGAAAGTAAACTCTGACCTGGAACAAAGTCATGCAGAGCCTTCACCCTGAGCCCATCAGCACCTCCACCTGAAGCAGCTGCACCTTCTTCCTGCAGGGAAACAGATCAGCTCTCAAACTAGCGCTTAGCCTCCACACATTCATTTCCTAAATTACCTGTGGGTGTGAAAAATCAGAGTCCAGAGGAGTTATGATCTTCATTCGGGACTTGTGGACTCTCCCTCTGGTGTCTCCGATCTGGCAGTCAAACTCACTGTGGCTGATCTTCTCCACAAGCAGAACTACTTCATCTTTCTGTTAGGAAACCACCAAATTCATCAGGTTCTGTAGAACTCAAGCTACACAGAGCGACACTGTGGATGTTTCAGCCACCTGCAGAGTCAGCTCCTCCGAATTCGTCCCGTCAAAATCAGCAGATGCGATCCCGTGAGGGAGCGGGAGCTGGGGGCGACAATCCAAAACGGAAACCCCATCTCAGAAAGATGAATCCCAAACACACGCAGAGCTCTGAGTCGGTATCTTTCTCACCATGTAGTCATTGTAGAGGCGGTGGCCCGGAGTGGGCCTGGGAGGCAGCAACAGGCCTTTCTTGGTCGGCTTCTGAGACTTGAACTTCGGCGAAGATTTCTGCGGCTCCGACTGAGATTGACCCGCTGCCTGAAGGCTGGGGGGGGGAGGTCTGCCGGGGCCCGCCTTGGCTGAAGGGGCCCGGGGAGGGAGGCTTTTGTTCCCACTGGGCTTCCTGAAGCACATAACCCATCAGCTGGGTCACATCTTATCAACTTCAAACAAACTTCTATATCTTGCTGAAAAGTTACTTGTAGTTTTTGTCTTATTTCATGTGTTCTAAAATATTTGGACTGTAAACTAGACTAACAATACTTGGTAAGATTTCGTGTTTCTGCAGTGTGGGACATAAATTCTGTTTTAACTGGCGTTCCTCTGACCTGGGTGGAAGCGGCGGCTCCGGTCTGGCGCTGAAAGTGTTCTGCAAAGCAACAACATGACAGATTTTCAGTACTCCTATTAAACACGTGAGGTAACAGTTGGCTGCACAGTAGAACCACTGACACCACATTTACACTACTTGTACATTTTAAGATATTAGCTGCATATAAACTGTTAGCAGAACCTTTCAGCCTGTGAAGATTCTCATGCTTTTCACATTTCTGGCTCTCGGTGAAGTCAGTCTCACCTGAAATGACTTTGAGGATCTAAGGGTCTCCTTATAGCTTGCAGAGGAGAAGTTTGTTGATCCTATGGGCTTTCTAACTGGCAGAGGAGGAACGTCATCCAGAAAGCTATCTGTCATTGAAGAGAGATCTATGTTTAACAGGAAAAATATGACCAACTCAGGGCTCTGACATAGTTTGGTAAAAGTGCTGACAGCAGGTGGAAATCACATTCCACTCTGGATCTGTTAAGATGAAACTCCACCCTCACCTGAAGCAGCCTTAGGAACCCTGATGGTGGTTGGTCTTCTCCATGTCCCCTGTCTGCTGACAGAGCCGACATCGCTGGGCAAACTATACTGAGGTTTGAGCGGCACCTTTTCTGAACAAAGAGAGAAAGCCGACCAATTAGCCATGTAGTTAATTTCTTGTCATTGACGAGAAAATGTTGGACATCCATGATGCACTGCAAAAACACAAAATCTTACCAAGTAGTTTTGGTCTAGTTTCTAATGTAACTGTCTTACTACACTTGAAATAAGACAAAGCTAACTTGCTAGATATAGGAGCTTGTCTTAAGTCAATAATTCCTTAATACTGTTGAAAATATTCAAGTTCCACTGGCAGATTATTTCACTCATGGGGAAAATGTCCTGTTTCTAGTGAAATAATCTGCCAGTGGAAGACGGTATTTTCTGTCATTTCTGATTTCTTTTCCAAAAAAGAAAACGAGAAAAACCATCCATCCATCCATTTTCTTTGCACCCTTGTCCCTTGGAGGGGTCGGGAGGGTTGCTGGTGCCTATCTCCAGCTG
>CAEGAF010050072.1:0-78757 GCA_903067075.1 Micropoecilia bifurca
GTCGCTGTTTTTCTCTTCAATAAATACTGAACGGAAAGGTTCAGTAAACGACATACGAGCCTCCGTCTTGTTTGAAGAAGCTTCACTCCGTAACATAAGTATTTTATAGCCCATAAACCTATCCAAACCTGTTCAAGGAAGCATGTAGGTCACCTTGAGGTTTGCAACAAGATAAAATCTGAAAAAGTTCAAGTCTTTTATTTTACCTACTGATACGCTTGAATGATTGGCTGTACTTTTTGCCCCCTACTGCCTTTATCTTCTCAGACGGATCAGTGCACAGGCCTGCAGGGTTTCCTTGTTTTTCACAGCTTTGGAGGGGGTACCGGCTCCGGCTTCACCTCCCTCCTAATGGAGCGTCTCTCACTGGACTACGGCAAGAAATCCAAGCTGGAGTTTGCCGTCTACCCAGCGCCCCAAGTTTCCACTGCGGTGGTGGAGCCCTACAACGCCATCCTGACCACCCACACCACCTTGGAGCACTCTGACTGTGCCTTCATGGTGGACAACGAGGCAATTTACGACATCTGTCGCCGTAATATGGACATTGAGACTCCCGGTTACATCAACCTCAACAGGCTGATCGGTCAGATCGTTTCCTCAATCACCGCCTCGCTTCGCTTTGACGGCGCTCTCAACGTTGACCTGACGGAGTTCCAGACCAACTTGGTCCCGTTTCCACGTGTCCACTTCCCGCTGGTTACCTACTCGCCCATCATCTCGGCTGAGAAGGCCTACCACGAGCAGCTGACCGTGGCGGAGATCACCAGCTCCTGCTTCGAACCAACCAATCAGATGGTGAAGTGTGACCCTCGTCGCGGCAAGTACATGGCGTGCTGCATGCTGTACAGAGGGGATGTTGTCCCGAAGGATGTGAACGCCGCCATAGCTAATATAAAGACCAGACGCTCCATCCAGTTTGTTGACTGGTGCCCCACTGGCTTTAAGGTTAGCTCCATGAGACTAAGCTTAGAAATAAAACAAAAAGTATAGAAATTTGTTTCTTTCCCAACTTTGTTCCATGTCTCATCTCTGTCTGTCTTTCCTTCTTTCTTATGTCCTTTCTTCCTTGTATCCTTCATTTCCTATATTCATTTTTGCTTTATACTTCCTTCATCCCACCTTATTTCCTTATTTCATTAATTTCCCTGTACCTTTCTCATGTCTTGCCTGCCTGGCCTTGTGTTCTAGCTTCTCTTTCTTCTTGTTTCCTTTCTTAATTCTGTCCTTCTCCATTGTGTCCACCATCCATTTCTTCTCCTTGTGCTGTTCTTTCCTTCCTGGTGCCCTGTGTAGAACATTCATTCATTCTTTCCTTCCTTCCTAGTGTCCTTCCATCCTTGTTTCTTACCTCTATTACTGTCTTATCATTCTTCTTTTTCTTCACTATCCTGCCTTCCTTCCTTGTGTCCTTGCATCCTCTACCTACCTGCATTCCTTCCTTGCAAGGAACAATATCTTCCTTGATGCAAGAAAGGAAGATATTTTTCCTTAGTTGTCTCCTACGTTTATTCCTTCCTTGTGGCCAACCTTCATTCCTTCGTGGTCTATTTCATTCCTTGCATTGTTGCTTCCTTTCTTGTGTCCTTCCTCTATTACTGCCTTGTCATTCTTCCTTTTCTTACTCTACCTTCCTTGTGTCTTACCTCTGTTCCTTAGTTGTGTCCATTGCTGCCTTGTCATTCTTCCTCTGCTTCCTTCCATTCTTGTCCCTCCTCTGTTCCTTCCTTGTCCTTCCTTCAATGTGTCCTACCATCCACATGTCCTTCCTTATCAGAAATGTGACTCAAGATCTATTGTAAGTGTTGTCTTCCCGTCCACAGGTGGGCATTAATTACCAGCCTCCCACTGCGGTGCCCGGCGGAGACCTGGCCAGTGTTCAGAGGGCGGTGTGCATGCTGAGCAACACCACCGCCATCGCTGAGGCCTGGTCCCGCCTCGACCACAAGTTTGACCTCATGTATGCCAAGCGTGCGTTTGTTCACTGGTACGTGGGCGAAGGCATGGAGGAGGGGGAGTTTGCCGAAGCCCGAGAAGACCTGGCCTGTTTGGAAAAAGATTACGAAGAGCTGGGTCGGATGAGCTCCGACTCTGAAGATGAAGAAGTTTAATATCCAGATACTTCTAAATATTTTCCAAGTTGGAGCTAAATAGAAAGTATTAGAGCCTTGTAAAGTATTACTTTTCCAAGCCTGTCGTTTGAAAAGGTACAAAGTGAAACCGAATTTTAATTGTACTTTGAAATGAACTGAAATTAAATTTGTTTAGCAAGAACACAATGAGATGCTGCTTAAGTAAGGTGCTAGCTTCATCATTTACTTCTAATCCCACTATTGTCTCATTTAGAAATTGTAGAAAATGTAAACTAAAACCACACAAGATACTTCATAGTTTAAAACCTACAACACTGTTACACATTACTTTGGTATTAAATCTGTTTTTTAAGGGGGAAAGTATGTACCACCTCTGTCTTCTTTTTGCTTTTATATCGCATTTAAATCGTCAAGTTTAATTGTAGACTAAAATTAGAACCTAAATGAATACAAAAAGTTAATTTTAATGATAAATTTATTTATTAATGAGGGGAAAAATCTCTTATGGAAGCGCTTAACTGCCACAGCTAAGAAATTAATACAAAAGCAGTATCTCGTGACAAGGAGATTTAAAAATACATCCCCCTTATAACGTCTTGCTCTTTCTTCTACACCAAGAAATAGTTATTAAATATTCCCTATTTAATAACTATTACATTCGTTTAACATAAATGCTGCCTCATACCTTCTAATTTTAGTTGGCCATGAGTTCTTTCGGTTTTTGCAGATAACGTTTCCATTTCGCGCTTGCTAGCTTGACGAGCAAAGTAGCTTGATATGTTTAACTGGCAGCCAATCGGGAAGATGAGAACGGTAAACATTTAGATAAATGATTTTAACTTATGTTTTTAATTATTTAAAATAGATTATGTTTTATAATCTATGTATATTATTAAGAATTTGTAATTTAAAAATATTAAATGTTTCTGTTTCCTTCTAGCTTTATGAGGCACCATAGCGCCCTCTGGTGGCTGCCGTTTATAAAACACCATTCTAGACATGACCGTTCTCATTTAAACAAGAGCATATTTGGACTTTGACTATGTTTAAAACTTGTTAAATCAAGACCAGAAAACATTAGTTAAAAAGAGAATGTTTCTTGTTATGATCAGTTTTATGTCAGTTTCCTCTTTTAACGGAAGAGCAAACTTTTGTTAAAAGAAAGTTTTACTGCTCATATTTTCCTAGCTGTGAGTGTTAAATGCTTCCCTTGTTTCTTTTCTTCTTTCTTTATTGTTTATTTTTATGGGGAAAAGTGATAAGTATAAACAAACACATAACACCACAACTTTTGTAGATGTGATGTGATTTATAGTTTACACTTTAAAAGATAATAAATTATATAATATTATACATAACATAGATTCTAAAATTAAATTCAAACAGACCACAATGAAAAAAGGGCTAATCCAGTTATTGGTTATGCCATCCTGATTTCGGGTGTTTGCAGTGACTGGCAATGAGTCTTTTTTACATTTCTGTGGCAGGATTTGATCCTCCCTTTTTGGCAAATTTGGTGCATTTCAGCTGGATTGGAGAGTTTTTTGGTGTGAGAATCTGTTTCAGATGACTCCACATCTTGACCCTCCAAGTTTGGACTTTTATATTGATTTTTGTTGGTTTTGGATCATTGTGTTGCTGCATAGCCAAAGTATGTTTTAATCTTGTGATGGCGGCCAGTCATTCTCCTGGAGGATTTACTTTTTTATGTTTCATGGTTCTACCATTACACCTGACCCTCAGACCATTACACTACTTGTCTTACTGCCAGCACAACATGTTGTCTTAGTTTTATACCAGATGTAACTGAATACACACTTTCCAAAAAGTCCCTCTTTGGCTTTCTTAGTCATCTTAGCATTTTCCCCCCCAAAACAACCTTTTGGGAATTAGCAGGACATTTTATTGGCGAGTTTCAGATGGGCCTTCGTGTTCTTTTGAGTCAGCAGAAGATTTACCCTTCATACTTTCCCATGGTTGTAGTATTTCCTCAGTTCATGGTTCATCCAATCACAGCAAGTAATAAAGCAGCAATGCAACCCCAAACCATTACTTCTATCACATTTGCCTGTTGGTATGGTGTTATTTATCTGAAAGTCTGTCTTAGTTTTGTGCCAGATGTAATAAGAAATCCACCTTCCAGAAAGATCCACTTTGTTGCATTGGGAAAATCTGATCTTTTTCGTCCAAAAGGACTTTTGCCTTCAAACTCTCCCATGGAGGCCATTTTCACTCCACTCAGGGGAGACCTGCGTTGCATTACATGTTCCCTTTTGACCTCTTGGATGACTTATTGACTGGTATTTATATTGCTTTATCGAGTGAGAGGACTCCAAAGTGCTTTACACTTCAATTTGTCATAAAGACATTAACACATAGATGGTAGTAAGCCTTTCTATTGGAGCCAAAGAAGTCCTCTGACCACCAGAGACAGGCAAAGCAGGTGAAGTGTTGGCCTCACGTCAGGGAAAATTAAACCCTACCATTCCTTTAGGAAGGAAATATTCTTTATTGACCCACAACGATGAAATACAGGCGCAAGCTAAAGGTAACTAAAAGCATACATGTTCACTAAAAGGTAAAAAACATATGAGATGGGGAAATAGACTGTAGAGTAAGGGCAAATTTACAACATAAATCATACCATAGAGTTTAGATTAAACAAAACGTGAAACTATGGGGTAATTTAAGGAAAATAAAAAATTCACAAGATCTGCATTTGTGTATATGAAAAACTATTTACAATAAGTGAAAAAACTGCAAACAATATCTGGAACATAGATGCTTATCAAGTTTCTTGGGAGCAGTAATGATAAAAAAATCTAACATCTGATGGGAGGAAGGATCTGTGATAACACTCCTTTGTGCACCTATGATGCATCAGTCTTTCACCGACGAAGCTCTCCATCCATCCATCCATCCATCCAGTCTATTTTATATGTACATTTGCATCAACCATCTAAGTTTAATCAAATTTATGCCATTCTTGAATTGTGATTGAGGGCCACAAATATTTTCAGCCACATATTTTTAAAGGCATCATTAAAGGTGACAAATACTATATACACAATATACCACCTGTGATTCTGTAAAAAAAAAAGTATTTCTTAACATGAGATTTTCCTCTGCTGTAGATATATACTCTAAGTTGGATTTTCTATGTTTTGTCAGATTTAATGATGCTACTGCCTTTTAAAGTGCATTGCTCATGTTGGTCAGCGATGCTGTCAACACTAGAAAGCCAAATGTTAATAAAGTGCAAGTTTTCCCCCACAGAAGGAGATAACAGTGAAGCCAATTGGAAGGTCATCACAAGATGGTTGACAGAAGAACAGTTCATTAGTTAAAACGGTGAGATAAGTTGCTGTAGGCCTATATGGTTTGGAGATGACCAACAAAAAGACATAAAGTTTGAAGGCTAAATTAAAGTTTCAAGCCAGGAATGTGCTTGTGTGCAGACCACAAAAAGCAGAAAAAACAAAAGGTTTTTGTGGTGAAAGAGGACAGAGGGTGTTTTCTGGAGAAGGGGAGAGATGGAGGCGACTCCTTAAGAGAACAGCCAAAGGAAGAAGTAGTAAATGTTTTTGTCAAAAAGTAGAACAATGAGCAGCAGCAGCAGCAGATGGTGAGCTCTGACCTGAACATAATGGAGTCAGTCTGAAAGGACAGGAAGAGACCGACTGAATCCACTCAACTGACTCCTTTGATATGTTTGACAAAGTCACAAGAAAGACTCGATCAGTTGGGTGATACTTTTAAACTCCTCATTCTTTTGTTAACTTATAAAGTTTTACATGGGCTGACCCCCCCACCCTCTTATCTTCGGGACCTTTTAAATTTCTGGTCTGTGTCTAGAACCTTAAGATCTAATAATCAGTTATTACTTACAGTTCCTCGAACTCGACTTAAGAGGAAAGGAGATCAAGCTTTTTCTGTTGCTGCTCCTGTTTTATGAATAACTTGCCTTTCCAGATTAGATCTTCCCACAGCCTGGATCATTTTAAATCACTTCTTAAAACTTATTTTTACTCTTTGGCATTTAATTGATGTATTGTTTGTGCTCTGTTTTGTTATTTGTGTTGTCGTTCTTGTACAGCACTTTGGTGTAGTTTTATACCTGTTTTAAAGTCCTATATAAATAAATTGGACATTGACATTGACATATTATGAACTTTTTTCATTTTTAATCAAATGACACACACACACACAAAAGAAAGTCCTGTCAAATTACAGGAAGTCTTGTGTATATTTATGAAATATTTTGTGTATGTTATGCTGTGTTTAAGCCAACCAACTGCTTTGCAACTGAACAACATGTCTGGTTGCTCTGCTGTTCGGCGGCAGATGTTTCCAACCGTTTGTGAGGAACAACCAATCAAACTTCCCACTCTGGCTATTTAAACAACGAGTCCCGGCCAGCCTCTGAGGTGTCACCTGCTCAAGATCCATCCGCGAGAATGTAAACATATAACATCTTTTTTAATATTCAAATGACTTTTATCCCAATCCATGGGTTTTAATTACCTCTATTTATGAATCGACACGCCATTACTGTGTGTTGCCACCATCTGTCAGGTTCAGGTTACTGACGAAGTGGAGGAAAAGTTGGGAGTCGTTACATCTGCTGGTGTATTGCATAGATTTTACACTCATGAAAAGGCGTCGCCTGGTTGGCTGATCGTGTAATGACGAAAATCAAGAATCCACAAGAAACAGTCGACCATACAAACTGGGTCCAAGTAAAAAAAAATGTGTAAAAATATTAATCTGAAGTGCTAAGGTCATATGAATACATCTTAAAGGATGTACATGTTTTAAAAGTGAAAGTACAGTAAAGCCACGATGCATATCTTCAATGAAACCTATTTTTATTACTCAGTAATAAAGCCACTGGACTAATTCATAATAAAAAACATTTTATTGTTACTGACTAATTTACATGTGGTTTATGTACACAAATAGGGCCTACTACAATTACAATTGGACTTTTTAAAAACAAAGTAATCAGTTTCCACAATCCATGCATAAGCCTCAACAAACATGTGGAAGAAAGTGATCTAACCCGATGAGAGAAAAACTGAGTACCACAGTGAAACATGGTGGCAGTAGCATCATGCTGTGGGAATGTTTTATAACTGGGATAGGAAACCAGTTTCCATATCAGAGTTGATGTGAAGATAGGCAGAGCCTCAGGTAACATTTCTAGTGAATTAGAATATTACTGAAAAGTTCATTCATTTCAGTAACTCGTTTCAATAAGTGAAACACATCATAGGTTAATTAAACATAAATATGCTTCTTTCATACATTTATTTTTCTTAATTATGATGATCTTCTGCTAACAGTTGATGAAAATATCCACATTTGAAAGAATACTACATGAAATTATGACCTCCTGCACTTAATAATGTTTACAGAAACTCCAAACAATCTAACTTGGGTCCAGGACTGTAGCCCAAAAGATGCACGCCACACTTTTAAGACTGTCCTCTAAGGCACTTTATATTAGTGAAGAATACTAATAATGAAATAAGACAAGTGTTCAAACTGAAAACCTTTGGTATTACTTGGGTTTCAAACTTAAACATCTTTAATTTCTTTGCTTTTAACTAAGTTATTTTTGAAACTGATTCGATTACCTCATTTAATCGACGTGGCTTTTAATCATATTTTTATTTGTAACTTTTGTGTGTTGCCTAATGCATTTTGAACTTACTAAAACTCCTTAATTTCACCGCACTTCTATTAAACAATTGGATATATTATTTTCCATTACTACTATTATAAATGAATAAAGTCAACAAATCTTTTCAGGAAGTTCAACACAAAACAATTAAACACTCTAAAACATTAGTTATTACAGCGTAACACTGCAGACAGTGAAGTATCTGCGGAGCATCACGTAGAGCCGCGCGGTGACTAGTTTTTCAGGCGGACGTGCTCACAGCCTTGGAACATTCTCTTGACTGTGCGTGGATGTGTGTGTATGTGTTTCGGTTAGATGTGTGTGAGAGTGTAATCTGCCTCCTCTCGTGTTGATGTCGACGCGCTGCAGGCCGACTGTGACTGGCGAATAACCGGAACAAAAAATTTTTTAAAAAAACAAACAAACAAAAAAGCAAAAACCAAACACCTTCAGCCCGACCGCAGCACGCCGATCCCCCCACAGAGTCCCAACTCGCCCGACCGACCATGAGCCTGTTACGGCCGGACGAGTTCCAGCCTCCGCCGGAGTGCCCGGTCTTCGAGCCCAGCTGGGAAGAATTTCGCGATCCTTATGCTTTCATCAACAAGATCCGGCCCATCGCAGAGAGGACGGGGATCTGCAAAGTCCGGCCGCCGCCGGTGAGTCCGCCGAGGCTGTTTTATTCGGTTTCTGAGGGCGCGGATGCTGAGTTAGTTCGGCTTTAGATGGATCGAGCGCTAGGATTTAAAGGGACTGTTCAACATGGCGGATACACACCGCGGTGCTCATTCTTTGTGCTGCAGGCAGCCGTTAGCTTCGTCTCGTTTAGCCTGTGTTTAGCCCAGATATACCGGTGTAGTTGAGGGGAACTGGCAGTCGTGTGTTTGTTGCGGGGTGTTAAATCCGGACTGTAGTCGGAGGTCAGTAAAGCCTCGGCGGTGGTCCGGTCATTGATCCTCCTCTGCTGGCAGGCTAACCTTAGCTTTACCTGTCATAATGAGGCTATGCGGAAGCTATTCGGCTCCTGGAAGCTTAGCATGAAAATGCGGATGATAAAATTAAAATAAATGACATTTAGCTTCATCTTTTACCGAGTTTGTTCTTTTAATGGCCCTAAAGCCGTGAAGCTGACTTTCATGATTATTAATTTATTTAGTTGAAGAGCATCCACAGAGTGAGTCCCATCACTTTCATGGTCACTTTCTAATAAAAACCCGACGCAGAGTGTGTTCAATTTCTCACACACACGTTAATATATACGCATTTTTAACTGTTATGTAAGATGTTCTTGTTAAGTATGGATTTTTAAAAAGTGGAGGAAAAAAGTCCTTCCTACTAAATCAAGTTATGACCTTTGAAGTGTTGCTAAAAACGCAATATTGCTAAACATTTTATTGATGCAGGTTATGATAATACGAGGAACCACATAATCAGCCAGGGTTCCTGTATGAGCCTGTGTTGAAGGGTGTTGTCCTCCATGTTGGCTTTGTGGTAAGCTGGACTATTGAGTTGAGTCTTCCATCTGGCCATTTTGTCTGTCAGTGGGGGATGTTGGCCACAGACTTAAAGCAAAGAACTTGGGGCTCATTTTGTTACGTTGGATGCTTTTGACCCCCTTCTTTCTTAAAAGTAGAAGTGTTTACGTTACAAAATGATCTGTGAGAAAGCATATCCTCTCCCTTACAGGCTTGTTATGTTTTTATTGTTTTTGTCCCACTTAGGCAGATTTTAACACCAGTCGAAAATCAGCTGAGTAAATAAAACTTGTGGGTTTTCAAGTTACGGTTTAATTTAAGATAAATGTACCATTATGAGCCTCACTAATCCAAATAATCTGGTGACAACTATGTAGAAGAATATTGGCCCAATTCTTCTTTTGTGAATTGTCTTAATTTAGCCACACCAGAAAGTTTTAAAGCATGAACCACTTGTTTAAAATCATGGCACAGCATCTTAATACGTCTACGATTTGACTGGGCTGCTAAATAACTTTAGCTACTTTTTGTTTAGCTATTCAGTGCTAGCCTTGGCCATGTGCTTTAAATCATTGTTCTGCTGCATAAATCAACTAAGAGGCGAGTAGAAGACCCAAAAATTGTACTCGAGTAAAAGTAGCATTTCTTTTTCACCAGAACAGTCTTTATGACAACATTATGTTGTGTAAAATAAAGTGAATGTGAACGGAAGCAGCTGGAAGTCTCACTTTTCTACAAGCTGAGGCGAGCAAAGTGCCCAAAAACTGTAGTCAAGTAAGAGTAACACTACGTCAGCATATTTTTACTCAAGTAAAAGTAAAAAGCAGCATTCAAGAAAATATTCAGGTAAGAAAAAGAAAGTATTTAGTCAAATAAAATTTGCATTTCAAATGCAGTGTGTACTTGAGGTGACCTTGAGTGTCAAGAAAGGTGTCTAGAAATTTTTTATTATTATTATTATTATTAACTGATCATAGTATTTGATTTAATACTTAAATTGTATAATCAGACAGAAAAAGTTTAGTTATGTGTAAATTCTGATGTTTTAAAGCCTAAAAGGTAAAAATACAGATAACTATTACAAACAGATTCAAGCTGATTAAGCACTTTTACAAATAAATATATTTACTTATGAAACCAATATTTACAGTATGTAATGAATATTTATGCTTGAACAGGTCAAATACTTCCAGTTTTCACTTGACCTTCAAATAACATTTGGATAACAAAGCTTGTGTACAAACAGGAGGTCTCACTTTGACATAAACAGTAGGTCTGCATCTGGTGCATTTTTAGTCAGAATATCTGTTTATTCTTCATTCAGTGAAGAATAAACTGAATGAGGATGCTGAATGAGCATCTCAGGATGCTGTCACTGGGTACAGCATCCTGAGATTTTACTTAAGTTATTAATTCTTCATAATAATATTTCGTAAAAAGTACATAGCTGTAAAACGACTCCTAAAAGTAAATAATTTCCAAGTATCTCTGCTTAAGGTGAGTAAGGTTTTCCTATAGCAAGTCATTACACTTGATAGTCCCAGAGCATTACACTACCACCACCATACATGACTGTCTGAAGGTTTTTCTGAAATATTGTTAGTTTTATTCCAGATTTAATGGGTTACAAACCTTCCAGAAAGTTTCACTTTTGTCTCATCAGTCCACTAAAATTATTCCCTGGACTCCAGCAGTTTCTGTCTCTCTCTCTCTCTCTCTTTCATTGTTAAATCATGAACTCTGACCTTGACCGAGGCAGGTGAGGCCTGCACTGTTTTTAGATCTAGTTTTTTGCTCTTTTGCGACTTCCTGGTTGAGTCGCTGATTGCCCTCAGAGCAGTTTTTATAGGCTGGTCACCTCTGGAAGGGCTTCATGTTTTCTTTATTTGTCAATAAAGACTCTCACTGAGAATCACTGGAGCTCCAAAACCTTAGAAACAACCTTTTAACCTTCCCCAGACAATCATCTGGTCTTAAATCTGTTTAGACTGGGACATGCGTCTTGACGTCTTTTAGCCTACTTCATGTTTCTAGACAGATTCTGTTAAGTAATTTCCTAAATTTAACTCTAATCAGGCCTGGTTGATTCAAATAGCTTTAGTCATTTTAATTAATGAAGTTCTGTTTTAAGAACATCATTTTGCATTTATTCAGGTTATGTTTGTTTAATAGTCTGGACAAGTTTGACAGAAATAAAGTGTGTTAGGCAATTAGTACTGTTTATCTTCTCTATCAGCTGAAATAACCAATAAACTATCAATGTTTTTGTCTATATGATTATTTAAATCCAAAACAAGCCTATTATTACAGTTTAGCATAACATTCCTGTAAGTTTGATATTCTGAGCAAATTCAAAAGTTGCCTCTTTCTTAATAGCGTAAATATATTTAAGGGATAGTTTTGCTGGGTTGGCTGTAGAGATGAACGGGTGAATCCTGTCTGCAGGCTGCCAGCTTTCATGACCTCCATGTTCCTTTATGTGTCGTTGCTCTTCAGGACTGGCAGCCGCCATTTGCCTGCGATGTTGACAAGCTTCACTTTGTCCCTCGCATCCAGCGGCTCAATGAGCTGGAGGTGAGTTTTGTTTATCAGATTATGTCGGATGTGATTTTACTATCATCTGCATCTATTTGTTTTTTATTAATTTGTTTATATTTAGATTCTAGGTACTTTAAGAATGTTTCTTAGCATAAGGTTAACATTTTTAGTAAGAGGATGATGCTTTTTAATTAAAAAAAAGATACTGTAGGTCACCACACTGTGATTTTGGAGGAAATAAATATTGAGTATTGATTGATATTGATTTTCCTTTTTGTTTGTTTTTGTTTGTTTATAGGCACAGACGAGGGTCAAGCTCAATTTCTTGGACCAGATCGCCAAATTCTGGGATTTGCAGGGATGCACCCTGAAGATCCCACATGTGGAGAGGAAGATCTTGGACCTATATAAGCTAAACAAGGTGCATTATTTCCACCCCTCGTTATTCACAGACAGACATATCTCATGGAGTTCAGAAACAGACGCCGCTGACGTGACTCTGTGCCGTTTCAGCTCGTTGCAGACGAGGGGGGATTTGACATCGTCTGCCAGGACAGGCGGTGGACCAAGATCGCAGTTCAAATGGGCTTCTCTCCCGGCAAAGCCGTCGGCTCACACCTGCGAGGTCATTACGAAAGAATCCTCTATCCCTACAACCTGTTTCAGAGCGGAGCTAACCTGCTGGTGAGTTGCACGCATGTATCGTCATGACAGCAGTCGGCAGTCATCATATAGAATTATGCTGTTTGTGAAAAAAAATGTAAAAAAAAAACAAAGGAGTAGAAACCAAACTGTTGTGCAAAAGATTTCTGTGTGATTTGCTTTGGAGAAAATTATATAATTTTTTTTAAAGATAATTTAGAATTCAGCATTTCTAAGTTTTTGGTTTGTTAGTAAAAGTGTGGATATTAAGTCAAGAAGGCTCCGACTGCAGAGGTCTACCATTCACCTAACGTCTCATGTCCCTGCACTCTCATTGTGGCCCTCAGATAAATTTAAGAAGTCACATTCAATTTAATTTTAAACCTAAAATACAGTTTTTAAGTTCTGGTCTGATCTATGAACAGGGTGCATGAAAGTGTTTGAATTTCCGTTTATTTTTTCAGGGTTTTTAAAGTGCTTGATTTCTGTATAAATCCTTGAAGGTGCTTCATATTCAAACTGCACGGTTTTGTACTAAAGTGTAATCTTACATTTGATTAAAAGCCTAAATTTGGAAAACATTACTTACAGTTGAAACCAGATATTTTCATACATGTAATAGAAATGTCTGAAGTTAAGTCAGACTTCTTTAGCTTCTCTTGTTTTTAGGTCAGTTAAAATCACCAAAAGTATTTAATGTGACAGAAAATTTTGCTATATTTTAGTTTACTTTACCCCTGATCTAGAATAACTGAAACAGTCTTCTTTAGTTTTTGTTTTATTTTTAACTCCAAAATCTTGCATTGGAAATGTTAGAAAACTGGAAGTTTTTAGAAAAATGCTTGAATTTTACTGTGGGAAAAGTATACAAACCCTTAGATCTGTCATAATAAATCAATTAATTACATGATAAATTAAGACAAAGTCAATCACTTCCATTTGCGTAAGTTATTGCTTTTCTCTTTTCTCTCATCTTTACTGGATGACGAAAGTCTTCAGTCTGGTGTTTTGCTCTCAACTAGCTTTTTATTTTGAAGGACAGTTTTGTTTACAGAGACTTCATATTAATTTCATTTGTTGTTTCATTTATTTATTTTGGATATTTAAAATGTTTTCCACTTCCAGTGTTAAATCTCCTGTTGTAAAATAAGTTTAATCTTATTTAATGTCCGTCTTTTTAACCATCCGACCTAAAAATCTGCTTTCTACCGTAATTTGTCAAGCTTTTTAGGTATCGACATTAAACTACATATAAAGAGAACGTGTGAAGTAAATCTAATGTGACAGAAATTGTTTTTTTTTCTTCTCTGTGTAAATATAATTGGTTCAGAGTGCAGGAACCAGTACACTCTGCCGCTGGAGCCTCTTGTTATAGTTTAGTGTCTTGTTGTGACTTTAACTGCATTTGCACCATAAAAAACAAAGAGAGCTTCTGTGATATTGTACTTGAATTGGTTCTGTGTGGCCGCTTGGACAGGTCACTCTAAAATGTTTTATTACCAAAGCTCTCTTTTGCCTCAGGCAGAAGAACCAGCTTCCAAACTGATGCGTTTGGAGGCTGATCCTGACCTTGAAAAGGTACGTTTGAGTGACAATTGCGAAGCTGCTAAAGCTTGAAATGAACCAAAATGCATGTCCTGTGTTGGGTGGGTAGGTGGCAGTTGTGCTATACCTCCAGCTTGACTCGGCTGTATTCGCTCTCAAGTTACCTCCGTATGTTACCATGTGCATCCAGCAGCCGCTGTGGTTTTGTTTCTGTGCCAGGCAGAAATAAGGTCAAAAGTTAAAACTTTGTGGAGTTTTTGACTCTTAGACACAAAGGAGGAGAAGTTTTACTGTTTGAAAGCACAATAGATGCTGAGATATCAGTTAATATAAAATCCATTCTTCTGTCCACCTAGTGTCTGAACCTGCAGAGGAGCTGGAGCCCATATTTACAATGACTTGCAAATGTTTTCACACCTGTTGAACTTCTCATGTTTCAAACCTTAGTGTGTTGTAACTGCATTTAATGTGTCAAAGGGTTTGATTTAAATTTGAGTTAATTGCGTTTTAATCAAAATACACCTGTGGAAAAAGTTAAACTGATCAGTTTCTCTTTATATGTAAGTGTTTGAGTAAAATGAACATTGGTCTTTTATTCTATGAACTACTGACAACATGTCTGTGAAATTTAGTATTTATTTGCAGAAAATGAGAAATGGACAAAATCATGAAAAAGATGCAGTGATTTCAGACCTCAAATCAAGCAAAGAAAACAAGTTCATGTTCATTTAGAAACAACAAAACTAATGTTTTAACTCAGAAAGAGTTCAGAAACCAATATTTGGTGGAATAACCAGGAGGTTTTCAATGAGGTTCAGTGCTGTGGACTCTTAATTTTTTCAGACAAAATTAACATTTTAAATAAAAAAACTTTTATCTGCTAAATTATTGAGTAGATACACATGTGGGGTCAACAATAAAATATATTTGTTGATCTTTACCTGTTATTTATCTTGTTCAACCATCAGATTGGTGCTTTCAAGAGTTTCTGGAATCCCTGATCATTCATACAGAGCAGAAACACTAAATCTAATCATGAATTTTTGTCTAGTTTCTAGTACAAATATCTTAATTTTGTCTTATTTCAAATGCACTAACTTACAAGTAACTTTTCAGCAAGACATAGGAGCTTGTTTTAAATCACTAATTATTTAATGTTAATGAAAAAGTTCTAGTTCCATTAACAGATTATTTCACTTACAAGACATTTTCCCATGTTGTAAGTGAATAAAACAAATACTTCTTCATCAATTTTAGTGAATTATTTTCTTAAACTGAAAAGTTACTTTTATGAAGTTAGTTTCTCTTATTTCAAGTTTACTAAGATATTTGCACCAGAAACTAGACCAAAAATACTTGGTTAGACTTTATGTTTTTGCAGTTTGTAACATAATAATTTTATTACTTAAAATATATTGAACTCCAAAGTTATAGAGTCACACAATGTGAAAAAGCTCAAGCTGTGTGAATCCTTTAGTTTTTGCTGCTATTTCATTTTCTTATTTGAATTTGCAGAAGTTAATATCTCATCTTGTTTGGCTGAGTGCTGCTTGAACCATTTGTCCTCCATTGTTACTGATTAAACCTGAGAAGTTAAACAGCAGGTGAAGCAGGCCTCAGCACAAGCCTGGAATTATTTTAGATTTGACATGTTTGTCTTGTTTCAGGTGACAAACTCTCATTAACCACATTCTTCTTTTGGCCTTATTGTCTTCTGGCTTCACAGCCAAATACCATGTATTTTAGTACCTGATATGATAAGCGACATGGCTTCCAAATAAAATCTCTAATTTTTACAAGTACTTTCTTTACTAATGACAAAATTACAAATGACAAAATTGTCTTCAAAAAGTGGATTTTATTTCAATTATCCCTTCTGTGAGTTGTACAGCCAGCCTACGAGAATAAATGTTAATTTAAGAGAATATAACCAAATATTAGTGAAATAAAGACATATTTAGAAGAATGTCTTGAAGTTAGGAGAAAAGGTCATTTTAATTAGAAACGGCTTCCATCTAGTTATCAGAATCTGATGTGATCACCTCAGTTTTAAAGTCCTGCTACTGATAATAATTTGATGCTGATGTAATAAAAGATTTCCTTATTTGTAAAATCGATACCAAAGTATAACTTCACAAGGTGCCCAGCATTCCTCTTTTTTTTGTTGTTGTTATTTTTCATGTTGGAGTTCTCATAAAATTGTTTAATTCACCTAATATCACAACTTTTTTCTGGTTATATTGACTCTTTATTCCCGTATTATTTAGACTTTTTTGCCGTACAACTTTATTTTTGTAATATCGTGACTTTATTCTCATAATTGTAAGAAAAATTGTAGCGTGTATGTAATATATTATGGTAGCGTTGACATGAATTCAATGTCAACGCTACCATAATGCAAGAATTCAAATAAATAGAAGCTGTGAAACAAGATGGCCGCCCTCTGAACTATGGAAACCCCAGGAGAATATTGGTGGGAAAAAAAATCCAGATTTTCCCAAAATTAAATCTTCACAAACCAAAAAATTAACTAATCAATAAAATTAATTTATCCTATGACAAGTACTTTACTAATTGACCTTTTAAGTATCACAATGTAAAATCATACCATTCACTGCAAAAACACAAAATCTTAAATAGTTTTGTTTTAGTTTCTAGTTAAAATATCTTTGAACATTTGAATTTAAAAAAATATGAGTGGATTTAAAGCAAGATATGGAATTTTGTTTTAAGCTAATAATTTCTTAATATTGATGAAAAAAAAACTATTGGTTTCACTGGCAGATTATTTCTATTATAACAAAACATTTTCCCATGTTTAAATAAAGTTATCTGCCAGTGGAACTAGTACTTTTCCATCAATATTAAAGAATTCTTTTACTTAAAACAAACTCCTATTTCTTGCTAAAAAGTTACTTGTAGATTAGTTTTGTATTATTTCGAGTGTAGTGAGATAGCTGAACTAGAAACTGGACCAAATCTTCTCAGTAAGGTTTTGTGTTTTTGCAGTGCACGGACTCATATCAGCGATATCCTCAGACTTGTGGCCCATTCTGTCCGTATTTATAACTTCCTCCTGTCTGTATTTGCAGGTATTTCCTGTCAAACATGCAAATCCCTGCTCATAGCCAGCAGGTTTGTGTTTTAAACCGACTCTGCTTCCCTCAGTGTGTCCAGAAACCCGACCAGTCGGCGGAGGAGATGAGCGCCGACGAGCCCAAGCTGCAGGAGGCGATTCAGAGAGCGCCGGCCCCCCCGCCTGATGTTTGCCCCAGCGCTCGCCGAGCCAAGCGCATGAAGATCGAGGTGAGAGTCGCTGCGGCTTCACTTTTCACCGCGGGTTCCAAGAATAGCTTCACAGAGTTTTTTACTGTTTGAGGTTGCCTCTAGTTCCACTTCTTGTTCTGTGCTGGTGCAGACTACCTGTGTGAAGACCGAGCCAGATGAGACGGGGGATAGCAAGCCCAATCTGAGGAGGAGGATGGGCTCTATTGTCGTAAAGCAGGAACCAGGTCAGACTCTTCGTCTCAGACAGCAAAAAGTAAAGCATGTAACTGATTTAAAGCTGCAGTTTTTAACATTTTTATAAAATAAAATGTGTTCTTCACACGTTTGTCAAACCTGTCACTATGTCGTGACTGTATGCTATGAGATAGATGAGCTCCTCTGCCTGCTCCCAGTGCTCCCAGTGCAATCTAGAAACAACCAGTTAAGAGTAGCGGTTCTCAACGGGAATTATGGCTTACAAACAGAGAATCCGACCCTGAACAGTGAAAAATTAACACATGATGACACATGAAACACATGACGATTAGGAGGCGCAGCAGGTGATGAGTGAAGATTGCTGATGGTCAATAAACTATAATATAAATCTAGCAGCAAGAAAGAAAATAAAGTGGACATAGCAATAAACCAAAAGACGACAATAGTAATCAAAGGGAACTAAATGGAAATGAATGAAGAACAAAATGCAAGAATAAACTAAGAAACTAAAGTAAATACAGAGGAATAAACTGGTATGGCAAGACCTTTCGAGTAATAATTAATACAGAGGACTGTATGGCAAAAATTAATAGACACTATTTCCAGATAAAAGGTAAAATAATATTGTTGAAGTGCCGTGGGTTTGTTGAGACCACATCTAGTTCTGAGAATAAATATATATTACAGGCCATAACAGTAAAGAACTAATCACTTATTTATGTTTTTAATTAGATTTGATATACTTATTTCTTCAATATTATTTTTCATGTCAGTGTTAATGTCATGAGGCTGATGACTCATTGGCACTTTCAATTTGACTCATTACGATTTGATTAACAACCAGATTTGTTCTTTGTCATTTCTGTCCAGTAAAACTATTAATTTATAATCAATAGACAGGTCTATATAAAGGTATAATCCCTGTTTCTGTCTCATATTTGTATGACATTAAAAGGACCTAGAACTTTTCTTTTTCCACTGAAAAACAAAAGTGGGGGACGGTGAGGGACCTGGATAAAGTCTAGGGGGGCGCTGGCCCGAAAAAGTTTGAGAAACATTGAGCTAGAGCTAGCATAGCCTGTCATGAATACTATGGCTAGTTAGCATGGCCACTGATGATGTCAGATAAACAGTTTACCTGTAACTGTAAGTTGTTTCTCCACCATTAGCACAATTAGCAGCGACTACATGAGTATGATTGACAGCACTAAGACCCTCCTCTTTGCTCTGATTGGTTGTTTTTGGTCGGGAGCAGAGCATTTCAGGGAGGAGGTGGATCCTTTCACAGATTATCACAACAGTCACAACAGTTTTAACAGATGTTTAAAAAAACATTTTATATAAAAAGCATCGGTTCTATAGTCATATTCAATAAATTAGATTATTTAATAGTTTGCTTTTTCCAGTAACTCCATCACAAAGTGAAACACATAATATAGAAAAATTTCATAAAGCTTTATTTTTGTTATTCATGATGATTTTCTGCTTCCAGCTAATGAAACTTCAACATTTAAGATTAGGATATTTTTATTGCTTTTATCTCCATGGTTTGGTGCTGGAAAAGTTTGAAAACGTACTTTGAAAAGTGCTTGAATATTAAACCCAGGACTAAATATAATTATATTTGACAAGAACATTCAGAAATGAACTGACGGGGAATTTCTACTTCCCAAACTGTAGCAGTATCAACATAATTTACTACCAAATAGATATAAACTCTAAGAAAATAAATCTTAAGAGCATTTTACCAGATTTTTAGTCACAGCTTGTAAATGAGAAACTAAAGTGAATTTGTATATAAAATATAAAAGCTGTTCTTTGTAATGTTGAGGTTTCTTACTGCCTTGCAGAAAAACCGATTCCCATTCTAGTGAAACAGGAACCAGTCGAGTTTAAGGAACCAATATTCGAAGCAGACAAATTCAAGTCCCGCTACAAGAAGATGATTCCTTTCATTCCTCCGAGTCCAGTAAGTAGAAACATCCTCAGCCTTGAGAAGTTCAATCGCTGAATAATTGATGATGAAAGCTTTAGTTGAAAGTCAGATATCAGCGTTCATCAGTCGCCTCATGAAGGAGACGCTCAATATTATTCCTCTATAGATATACATATTCTGTCAAAGTTTCCAAAGTCAGAGATTCAACAGCTCTGGTTTGGAAATGTCACATTTAAAATGATGGGTAAAAAGCCAATCATCAATGCACCATTATTAAATGGGATCAATTGTGCAGAATTCACTTTTCAGACATTTTTGTACTTTTATTTGTGTCTTTGTTGCTTTTGGAAAAAGTCAAAAAAAATTCTTTTGGTTTCTGGAAAACCAGCTGTTTCCAAAGCCTCCCAGGACTGATGACACAGTCGATGATGGGTGCTGAGCTCCGCCCACTTCATCATTAGAAGACAGCCATGTTTAGTTTGCTAGTTTTACCCCCATATGGGGAAAAGCATGTTTCATAGTTTACTTATTGTTCAGAAACTGCCGCTGCTGCTGCTGCTGCATCCTTTATGGTTCTACTTCTGTGGTCCTGCCAGAAAAAGTCCAAAACTTTTCAGAATTTCAGTATTTTCCAGAACCAGTTACTACTAACTGTGGAACCAAACTCTAAAGCATCCATCCGTTCGACCTCCGTCCTTCCGTTTATTTATGTGAACTTTGAACTTTAGGGTGAATTACACTTAGATTTCTTAAAATCATCTCATTGTGCATCTGATCTGCTCAGTTGTTCAGAATTTCCATGTAAAAACAAAGTGGGACGTTTCAAACCTTCTGGCTTTCAGCCTCTGTGGATCTGAATGGACCAAAGTAAACTCCGTAATGTCCCATCTCTGAAAAGCCTGCTTAAGGTTCAGCAGACGTTTCTTTTTCTTGCTGTTTCCAGTTGACGTATCTGCCTTTGTCTCCCAGGTGGATCTGGTCGTGTGTCTGGTTTGTGGCAGTGGAGGCGACGAGGACCGGCTGCTGCTGTGTGACGGCTGTGACGACAGCTACCACACCTTCTGCCTGATCCCCCCGCTGCACGACGTCCCCAAAGGAGACTGGAGGTGCCCCAAGTGTCTGGCTCAGGTGACACAAACAGCACATGATGTCACTGCACTGTTTATATAGACAAGACCTGAGACAAAGGGGAAATGTAAGATAAAGTTACTTTTTGATATAGAAGCATGTTTAAATGTTAGGAGGCAAAAGTAATGAAGAACCAACTGATGTATTTGAAGAAGGATGTTTGATCAAAAATACCAGGTTTCAGCTGTTTTTCAGATATTTTTGATGGAATAATTTCACTAAATATCCTCAAAAGAATGACTCCAAAACAACCAGTTATATTTAGATCTTTTTGGAAACTGTGTATTTTTTATAATCAGCCTTAGTTTATAGTTTAAGATTTTGTGCCAAACAAGAATTTGTACTTTTCCATAGGAGATATTTATCTGTTTGTTCTTTCAAAGGATTATGTAACATTTGCAGTCCTAAACAACTGACTGCACAGTTTTAAAATACAGTCCAAATGTTTGAATAGCCTAAATTTCAAAGCCCTTACCTACAGTTGAAAGCTAACATTCTCATATACATATTAAAAAACACTTTTTCCTCTCACTGTCTGAAGTGAAATCATTCTAAACTTCTCTTGGTTTAGATCAGTTAGAATGACCAGAGTTAATTTATGTGAGACATAACATTTTGTTACATTGTCCCTGCTGTAGAATGTCAGATATTAACAGTATGTGAACAAACTCTGATTCAGCCTTAGTTTCACTGCAAAAACACAAAATCTTACCAAGTAATTTTGATCTAGTTTCTCATGCAAATATCTTATTGCACTTGAAATAAGACAAAATAACTTTCACGAAAATTTCCAGCAAAATTTAGGTGTTTATTATAAGTTAATAATTCTTAGGTATTGATAAAAAAGTATTGAAAGAATAAATTGATTATTTCACTTGCAACAAATCCACTAGAACCTTTTCTTCAACGTTAAGGGATTATTGACTTAGAATAAAGTCCTACATCTTCCTGGAAACTTACATATATGGTGCTTTTGTCTTATTTCAGGTGTAATAAAATATTTACACTATAAATAGACCATTGCTGTGTTACATATTTGGGATGTAAACATAAAACCGGTACTTAATTGCACCTGCAGGAATGCAGCAAACCTCACGAGGCGTTCGGATTCGAACAGGCACACAGGGACTATACTCTGCGAGCGTTCGGCCAAATGGCAGATGCGTTCAAATCCGACTACTTCAACATGCCGGTTCATGTAAGTCGTGTATTTTCCCTACATAAACATCCTCGTCTGTGTTGCTTTAAGCCTTTTTAAATTCAAATTTCATCCCCCTGGTGCTGGTGACAGATGGTTCCCATGGAGCTGGTGGAGAAAGAGTTCTGGCGCCTGGTTGGAGCCATCGAGGAGGACGTCACCGTGGAGTACGGAGCTGATATCGCCTCCAAGGAGTTTGGGAGCGGATTCCCCATCCCAAATGGAAAACTTAAGGTTTCCCCAGCAGATGAGGTATTCTCTCTATGTCAGAGGAATCGTGATCAGTTTTGGCTGCATTTCTCTGCTTTAATCCAATTTATTACGAGGAGGTGGATTTATTGCAGCAACACATCCGTTGTGTTTTTCGTCTTGTGCAGAAATACCTCAAATGTGGCTGGAATCTGAACAATCTGGCGATGATGAACCCGTCGGTTCTGACTCATGTGACAGCTGACATCTGCGGGATGACGCTGCCCTGGCTTTATGTCGGCATGTGCTTCTCCTCGTTCTGCTGGCACATTGAGGATCACTGGAGCTACTCCATCAACTACCTGCACTGGTACAAATACAGGAATACACTGCAGAAACACAGACACAGTTTGACTAAGGCAACTCAGAACTTTGCTGAGAACACAGATATTGTTAAGAAAACTTATTGATTTTTTTTCCTCTGGAACTCGAATACCTGAAAATACTCCAAACTTAACATTAAACCAAGTAATAATGATAATAATAACTCTTATTTAACCAGATAAAAAACGTATTGAGATCTACAGTCATTCAGCACTATTTACAAGTATCAATAAAAAGAAATAAAATTCCCATCCTAACTTTACTAGACAGAAGATAAGCACATTCCTGACACACTGCAAAAACACAAATATTTTTTTGTCTAGATTATAGTGCAAATATCTTAGTATACTTGACATAAAACAAAATTAAAGTACAATTCACTTTTCAGCAAGAAGTAAGATTTTTTTTAAAGTCAATAATTTCTTAATTTTGATGATAAATGTCTTATTGCATATTTAACAAGACCTTTTCCCATGTTACAATTGAAGTAATCTGTCAGTAGAACTGGCATTTTTTTTTATCATCATTAAGGAACTATTGACTCAAAATGTGCTGAAAAGTTACTTGTAAGTTGTTTTTTTTTTACTTTTGAGGTCTACTAAGATAGATGCACAAGAAATTAGACAAAAATACTAACATTTTGGGTCTTTGTAATGTAATCATTTAATTCAAGTGTGTAGAACAAGGGACATACACTGCAAAAAACCCCACCAAATAAGGAATAATTTTGTCTAATTTCTAGTGTAAATATGTTGGTACACTTGGAATAAAACAAAAAAAACAAGTAACTAAAAAAGTACCAGTTCCACTGGCAGATTATTTCAGTTATAACATGGGAAAATGTGAAATAATCTACCAGAGGAACTAGAACTGGGTTGCTAGGTGACGGGCTGGGCTTGGCTGGGGTTGCTAGGTAACGGCGCAGTGCCTGGCCTTTGTTCACCAGTGGAAATAAAACTCTTTCACCAATATTAAGAGATTATTTACTCAAATCAACTTCAGTATCTTGCTGAAAAGTGTAAGTCTGAGTAAATAATTCCTTTGTATTTATATATAAGAAAAACCTCTAGGTCCACTAGGAAATTATTTCACTGATAACATGGGAAAAATAATCTGCCAGTGGATTATTTTTATCAATATATTTTTAAAAAACGACTGAAAAGTTACCTTTAAGTTAGTTTTGTTTCTGACACATCTACACTTGAACTTAGACCCACAGTCTAATATTTTGTGTTTTTGCAGCGTCGTTTCCTTGTTTCTGCTTCATTTGTGATGCTGCCGTTCATTTTTAGGGGCGAACCGAAGACCTGGTATGGTGCTCCTGGTTTTGCAGCCGAGCAGCTGGAGAAGGTGATGAAGAAACTGGCTCCGGAGCTGTTTGAGTCCCAGCCGGACCTGCTGCACCAGCTGGTCACCATCATGAACCCCAACACGCTGATGGCGCACGGCGTCCCGGTACCCGCTGCTTCAGTCATCACCTCGGTCTGTTTCACATCTCCCGAATAAAAACCAACAACGCGTCTCTCTGCTGTAGATCTACAGGACCAACCAGTGCGCCGGCGAGTTCGTCATCACGTTTCCCAGAGCGTATCACAGCGGCTTTAATCAAGGCTTTAACTTCGCCGAGGCGGTCAACTTCTGCACCGTGGACTGGGTACGTAGCTTTGCTCAGAAATACTGATTTTTCAAAACAACAAAATAGAAATAAAACAAAAACCTCAACCATAACATGGTGGATGTTCTGGAGTGGCCCAGTCAAAGTCAGTCTGATAGAGAATGTGTCAAAACAGGAAAAAAAGAGAAAACAATCAGTCAGTCATTTATGGCATAATTGTGTAACTTAGGTGGGCAAAGTACCCAAAAATTGTTCCCAAGTAAAAGTAGCGCTACTTCAACATATTTTTACTCAAGTAAAAAAGTATTTGGTAAAAAGTCAACTCAAGTACTGAGTTACTGATCAACTTATCAATAAATGAATATTTAAAAATTATATCAGACGGATCAAAATTCAAAGTTATGTGGAAATTTTGGTATTTTAAGGATGAAATTGACAATAATTTATATAAATAAAAACTAACTAAATCAGGCAAAATCAATTTTTTTTCCTAAATCAGTTTCTTTCAATAAAAAACATATGAAACTTCAACACAAACTGCAGGTGTGTCTCTGTGTCCGGTGGAGTTTTGGTTAAAACATGCTAGTTTTTTGTTCATTAGGAGAGAATCCATAAATGTACTCAAGTAAATACTCAATACTTCATAATAAAATTACTCAAGTAACAGTCAAAAGTGCAGTGAAGTAAAGATAGGCCTAAAAGCACATTGTTTTCCAAAAATAAATGTAACTGAGTAAATGTAACTAGTTACTGCCCATTGGCTTATTGTTCTTTGTGGTTGTGTGACCAGATGCCCCTGGGCAGGCAGTGTGTGGATCACTACCGCCTGCTGCATCGGTACAACGTCTTCTCCCACGATGAGATGGTGTGCAACATGGCCACCAAAGCAGAAACGCTCAACGTGGTTCTGGCCTCGGCCGTTCACAAGGACATGGCTCTCATGATCAAGGAGGAGCAGGAACTGAGGGACAAAGTCAAGAAGATGGTAAAACGGTTCAGATTTTCTATAAAACTTAACAGGTTTATAGAAATCTGTAAGTTTTCTTACAAAAATAAGTATTTCCTAAAATGAAAATTGTAAAAATCATATTCTGTTGTTTTTTTTTAACACCATTAGGGGGTGGTGAACTGCAAGGAGGCAAAATATGATCACCTCCAAGATGACGAGCGTCAGTGTGCCAAGTGCAGGACCACCTGCTACCTTTCTGCCATCACCTGCCCCTGCAGCCCAGGTGTGCTGGTCTGTCTCTACCACATCAGCAGCCTCTGCTCCTGCCACGTCTCCAACTACACTCTCAAGTAAGAGCTGCTGGAAAAGCTTCTTCTTTCTGAGAGTTAGCATCACTGTTAGCTCTCGTCTTCAGGCGATCTGTCCTCCTCATGAAACCGCAGCTTAGATCAGGAGGTTCCCAAACATTTCAATGCTGCGTTAACTTCTGGCCCTCAGCAAACCCAGAAAATACTACAGCATATCTGAAGAAACATCAACTTTTAGAATGTTTTTTCCCCTTTTATTCACTTTAATTCATTTAGTGCCCTTCAAAAACACAAAATCTTACTAAGTATTTTTCGTCTAGTTTTTAGTGACAGTATCTTAGTTTATTTGAAATTCAACAAAACTAACTTACACGTAACTTTTTAGCAAGATATAAGAGCTTGTTTTATGTCAACAAATCCTTAATGTAGATGAAGAAGTACTAGTTCCTTTTGCAGATTATTTCACTTAAAACCCTGGAAAAATGTTTTGTTATAAATAAAATAATCTGCCAGTAGAACTAGAACTTTTTCATAAATATTAAAGGAATTACTTAAAACAAGCTCTTATATTTTGCTGAAAATTTACTTACAAGTTAGTTTTGTTGAATTTCAAATAAACTAAGATACTGTCACTAAAAACTAGACGAAAAATACTTAGTAAGATTTTGTGTTTTTGTAGCACATATGTGCTGCTTCATCCCTTCTGGTTTTAGCTTTGATGAGTTTTGAGGTGGAGATGTATTTATCAGGTTTATGTTACAACATATTACATATTTAAAATTTTTCCACCATAATCCCGTCTTTTGATTATAGAAAATATGGAATATTTTATATTCATCACATCAAATTTTGCTTAATATCCACAGTCCTTGTGTTTTCTGCAGCAGGACTGCTGGACATTTCCTTCTGTCTTTTTACTTTACAGAAACCTTTCCATTTCAGGACAGAGAATCAGCTTCATACATTTGACAGGCAGCCAGTCAGAAAGATGATCAACATTATAACAAGTTACTTAAATTATATTTTTACAATAATGCTAGAAAAACTTTATTTTTAAAAAGTCATTTAATTTTTACTTGTCCCCCATAGCGCCCCCTGGCGGCAGCACTTTAAAACCTGCCTTAGATGTGAATGTTCCTCTGAACGTTGCTGCATGGGGAATCTGCTGCGGTTCCAGAGCTAAATGTGGCGTTGTGTTTGCTTCACGATGCGTCGCGTTTGCTCCTGCAGCTACAGATACACTATGGATGACCTGTTCCCCATGATGAACGCCGTGAAGCAGCGAGCTGAGCTCTATGACGAATGGGCCTCTCGTGTCACCCAGACTCTGGAGGCCAAACTGGAGAAGAAGAAAGGTGAGGAAAACAAGACGTTAAATAAGTGAAGCAATAGTCTTAAATATTTAGGTTTGATATCTGCTGTTTGTGTTAATTATCTAAATTAGCTGCATTTTTTCCCAGTGTATTCAAGCTTTAAGAGGTTTGTTGTTTGGAGCTCAATTTCTGATAAAAACCAGGAATTTATTATTTTATCTTTTACCGTGACACATAGGAATATTGATTTATCGTTGTCACAATAGATTCCAATTAAGGATGTTTGAAAAATGTCCGTATTATCGTGCTTGTTAGTTGTACTTCACTGCAAAATCTTGGTAAGATTTTGTGTTTAGCGATGTACTAACTAACAATCCTTGCAATTTTAATCTAGTTTCTACTGCAAATATCTTTGTACATTTGAAATAAGACAAAACTAACTTACAAGCATTTTTTCAGCAAGAAGTAGGAGCTTGATTTATGTAAATAATTGCTTAATATTGATGAAAACGAATTAGTTATAAGTGGAACACGCTGCCAGTGGAGAAAGATATTTTTCCCATTTTATTTTAACTGTTAAAATATTAAGTTACAATGTTTTTTTCTTCTGGCAGATTATTTCACTTTTAACTAGAACTCTTTCATCAATTTTAATGAGTTAAAACAAACTATTATATCTTCCTGAAAAAGTACTTGTAAGTTAGTTTTGTTTTATTTCAAGAGCATTTAGATATTTTGTCTAAAACCTAGACAAAAGAATGGTAAGAGTTTGTGATTTTGCAGTGTGTTTTCTCCTCTGTTAGATCAATAAGAGTATTAATAAATATCAATAAATGTGAAAATGTGATGAAATGCGACTACTGTGTGCAATTTAGTGATGCAGATCACACTTTTTTTATGTGACTCATGTCCTAAAGAACCAATTTACAAATGTGAATGTTTTTTAAATATCAGTATTTTTGATTCTTGTGTCATGCAGTCATAGCCATAATGTTTCCTAAAAAAGAAGAAATAAATAGTTCTTATTTTGCTTTTATCCTCAAAATGGTCCCAGAAAATATCTTGATAAAGTTTTTAGTCCACATTGCCAAGCCTTAGCTGTGTTTCATTCGTCTGCTGAGAACATTTCGGTGTTGAGTTGTGAAGGCGTTAATCAGACTGCGTCTCTCCTCAGGTCTGCCCGTCTTCCGCTCTCTTCTCACTGAGTCAGAGACCAGACTGTTCCCCGACAACGACCTGCTGCGGCGGCTGCGTCTCGTCACACAAGACGCAGAGAAATGCGCCTCGGTGGCTCAGCAGCTGCTGAACGGCAAGAAGCAGACCAGGTAACATCGTTATAAAAGTTACTTTTGTTTGTGGGTGTTTGTTCCGCTGTGTCGGCCTCATCAGGGTGAGTCTCCCCGTGGTTCCAGGTATCGGTGCGGGAGTGGAAAGTCTCGCAGCCAGCTGACGGTGGAAGAGCTCAGCTCCTTTGTGAGGCAGCTGTACAACCTGTGCTGCAGCCTCCCGCAGGCGCCTCAGCTCAAGGTGCGGCAAGGAAGAGGAACATTTACTAGTTTTTTTTAAATATTTACATCACAAATTATTTTTTTCTTTTATGAGGGATTTTATGTAATATTTTTCTAAAACAATTGTGAAAAAAAATTATTTTAGGGCAATTAAAAATATTTTTGGGGGTGTAAAGTTTAGAAACTACAACACAAAAACAGTGACTCTGAAACTAAATCATGAATTCTATACTGACACAAAATTGATTTTATTGATATTTTGGATCGATCTGCCCACCTTTCAGTAAAAATGGATCTTTGGATAGTAAAGTTTGTTGTTTGTTGTTTAGGTTGAGTTTTCTCTTGGGGTATCAGATTGGAGGATATAACACTTTTCATTTTTAAATTTATAAAAAAAAAATCCTTAAAAAATAAATAAATTAACAATTACTGACCACTTTGTGTCTGTTACATAAGATCCTAATAAAATACATTGAAGTTTGTGACAAAATATGAAGGATGTTTAATGGGGATTAATACTTTTATGAAGCACTTTATGACCAGCAGTAACAGTGACGACTGTAAAGGGGGAGGCAGGGGGCCTGGATCCCCTGAAAAAATAATAAACAAAAAAAAAATTAAACAAAGTACTACTATTTTACACTACTGTGTGTGTGTACGTGTGTGTGTGTGTTTGTGTGTGTAGCATTAAGCAAATGTCAAAAAGCAAAGTAACTAATGCTTCATTTCATTTAGGAACTCTTGAATCGGATCGAAGATTTCCAGCAGCACAGCGAGAAGGTCCTGGTGGAGGAGTCTCCCAGCGTCGCAGAGATCCAGAGCCTCCTGGACGTCAGCTTCGATTTCGATGTGGACCTGCCGGAGCTGCCGCAGCTCCGGGAGCGGCTGGAGCAGGCCAGGTGGCTGGAGGCCGTGCAGCTGGCCAGCGCCCAGCCCAACACGCTCACCCTGGAGGCCATGAGGAGACTCATCGACCAGGGAGTCGGCTTGGAGCCGCACGCGTCCGTGGAGAAAGCCATGGCGCGCCTCCAGGAGCAGCTCACTCTGTCGGAGCACTGGGAGGAGAAGGCGAGCAGCCTGCTGAAGGCCAGGTGAGCGCAGCACCACCTGATGCACGGCTGCAGCCGCTTCTCCACTAATCTCTGTCCATACTCTGCTAACGTAGAAAAAAAGCACAATTTCTTTTTTTAAGATAATAATTCCTGGAACAAAACAACTATTCAAAAGTTTAACAACAAAAATCTCAGGTTGTAAACTGTGTTTGCAGCACCTTTTCCGTTTATTTGTAAGAATCTTATAAGCAGATTCATTCATATTGTCTATAAATAACATGGATCTGACTGAAAACATGGTGCTTTATTTCCAGGCCGCCCCACTCCATAGAGACCCTGAGCGCCGCGGCTGAAAAGGCCTCCGTCATCCCTGCTCACCTCCCAAACTGTCTGCTGCTGAAAGACACCATCAGGAAAGCACAGGAGTGGCTCCAGGAAGCCGAGGAGCGTCAGGTGAGGAAATCCTTTAAAATACTTGAATTTCATTTGGGTGATTAAAAGCCTAACTTAGAAAATGTTATTTACAGTAGAACCCGGGTATTTTTATAGACTGAATAAAAAGACACACACATTTTTTTCGTTCTGTGTGAAGTTAAATCAGATTAAACTTTTCTTGCTTTAGGTTAGTTAGAATAACCGAAACTGTTTCTATTTGCTAAATGTGAGAAAACTTGGCAAGAATATTTTTTAAAGAATTTTTTTGTGATTTTCCTTGTATATTTATTTTTTGATTAATTTGAGCTGGAAAGTAATTTACGTTAATATGATTTGGTGGATTGTTTCAAAAATAATGAAAATTTAATATTCCTAATGACAAATAATCAGTGTGTAATTGAAATCTGTGTAATTGAAATAGATGTTGGCTTATACATTTTAAGTGAAGGACTGCTATTAAAATTTTGAGATTTTTTTTGTTAAATTAGTGGGTAACACTTTATTTGAAGGGGGGTGAATAAGACTGACATAACACCTGTCATGAACATGAATACATGGACAGGAACATGAATGACAACAGTCATAAATATTTATGACTTTTGTCATAAATATTCATTCAGTAAATTATGACACTTTTAATACAAAGTTGACATTATTCAAAATGTGATCTAATAATAATGATATAAATTTGTTCTAAAAGTATCACTTTAAAAATTATGCTATTAAAGGTAAAGTTTAAACAGTAATGATTTCTTGGTTAATGTCAAGTTGTCATAACAAAGACATTTTGCATAATGTCAGTTTTGTTTTAAAAGCGTCATAATTTACTTAATGATGCTTTAAGACAACAGTCATAAATATTCATGTTCATGACAGGTGTTAAGTTATGTTTATGACAGTGTCATGTCAGTCTTATTCACCCCCCTTCAAATAAATTGTTACCAATTAGGGTTTTGTTCTTGGATTAGTCAGATGTAGAGGGTTACATTTTGTGATATTGTTATGTTATTATGTTTGTCAGAATATAAAATACTATCACAAGACGTTTTTAATAACATTGATAAATGATGTCATGTAATAATGAATTGAAATTCAGTTGTTTTGTTTTTATCTCCAAAGTTTGGTGCTGGAAAAGTTTGAAAACGTACCTTGAAAATGCTTGAGAAGTGCCTGAATTTTACTGTGGGAAAAGTGTTGAGACTCTGAGTTTTCCACTCAGAGGTTGTGCTTCCTTCAGGCCAGCGGCTGCGTTTTGGTGGCGGACAGCCTCTCCGACATGCTGCTACGAGGACAAGCCATCCAAGTGCAGCTGGAGCCGTTGGACCGGCTGGAGTCTCTGATGGCAGACGTGCAGAAATGGAAAGAATCTGCAGCCACAACTTTCCTTCTGAAGGACTCGACTCTTACGTTGCTGGAGGTAATATTGTACAGATCATAAATTGACACAGATGTTGTCTTTATCTACCACATTTTACTGAAACATGTCCATATTTAAAATCTGTCAGTGCCTGGATGATTTGTGATTTGAACCTGTGGAAGACCCTAAAATACAAAATTATTACCAAGGATTTTTGGTTTACTTTAGGAATCAGACAAAACTAAATTACAAGTTACTTTTCAGAAAGATTTAGGAGCTAAATAATTCATTCATATTGACAAATAAGTTAGTTTTTTCTTATTAGTGACATAATCAGCCAGTACAACAAGACTGTTTTTATTAGCATTTTATTTGATGGTGCATAAGACTGACATGAAGGAGTCCTCATAAATGTTTACATCTGTTGTCATGAAGTGTCATTCAGTAAATAATGACACTTCTAATGCAAAGATGCACTAAAAGTTGCATTAAAAGTTCACTACCAGTGTGAACTTTGCATATTCAGTAAATAATGACACTTTTAATGCAAAGTTCCATTTAAACTTGCTGTAAAAGTCAATTAAAAGTGTTAACTTTGCATTAAAAGTGTCATTATTTACCAAATGACACTTCATAACAGTCATAAGCATTCATAAAGTCTCCTTCATGTTTATGTTATGTTTATGAGAGTCTCATGTCAGTGTTATGCACAACTCGTCAAATAACGTGTTACCCATTTTTTCCCATATTAAAGGATAAAAGTTCTTCTTCCACTGGCAGATTATTTAATTTATAACAAGATAGTTTCCCCATGTTAAAATTGAAATAATCTGCCAGCAGAACTAACATGTTTTCATCATTATTAAGAAATTATTTTATTAAAACAAGCTCTTGCTGAAAAGTTACTTGTTTTTCCCTTATTTCAATATTTAAATTGGAAACTAAACCAAAAATACTTGGTAAGATTTTGTGTTTTTGCAGAGTAAGTTAAAAACAACAGAGGTATTTATTATTTGAGTCATCAGCTTTAATGTTTAGCTGTTTATGTTTTTTTGATGCAGGTCCTGTGTCCACGATTTGAAGCTGGAGCTGTCGGTTCTCCAAAGAGGAAGGCCAAGAAGGGGAAAGAATCCCTGAAAAATAAAAAGAAGCCGACACGACTGAACTCTCTCAGCGATGTGGAGAAAGCTCTTTCAGAGACCAAGGACTCTACCTCTGCAGTGAGTACAGGAAATCACATCGACGTTGTTTAAAAGTTCAATTCATATATTAAATAGAGCATTGCACAGAGAGTTAAATATTTAAGTCTTTATTTCTATTCATTTTGATGACTATAGCTTAAAACTAATTAAAAACTCAACATTCAGTTTCTCGGAAAAGTCAAATATAACAGTAACTTTTCTGAAAGGTTTGCCCAAGTACGCTGCAGTAGAGGCAGTCGGTTGGGCTCCTGTTGTATCAGTTACTGCGTTCAGTAAGAGATCAGCCTGTGGTTCAGCTGAGTTGTAATGGAGGCCCAGATTGCTTTGACAACTCGCTTCAGATCATCTGCACTGTTGTTCTGGAGTCTCTCTCTCTTCTTCCTCTTATAGATTCTGAAATGAAAACAATGCAGAATGCGCCATTTTTTCACCATTAATTTTCTAATCACACTGAAGCCTGTGTGCGACTGATTTCTTATAGCAAAAGAAGGATCAGTACAATAAAACAAAATAAATCTATCTACAGTTCTCCTTGACTTTTCTGAATATTAGTTGAACATTCAGAATATTATCTAAGCTGATTACAGGTTTAATTTCAATCAAATGATTTCTTGTCTCCTTGTGGAACGTAAATAAAAGATGTGTGACCTAATTCTGGGTCCATTTCCCAGCAACCAGAATCCAGATAACATATTTTAAAGTGATCCATTATACAAAATTTACATTTTGTGCATTTTTGTCCTTCCTTTTGGTTTTCTATCGCTTCAAAAAATACCCTGCTGTGTTTTTGGCAATAAGTTAATGTTTTTATGGTGTCTGGAGAATTAGCCGTTTCATAAACTCCCTATTGTTAAGTCGCATTCAAAGGGGACTGCCCTGTTTCCTAGCAACCCAAGTGGAGCTCAGCTGGTTTTACCATTGTACAATGGCTGTTGGAAAAGACAAATGTTTTGTAGTCGACTTACCATCCAGAAACCACTTGCTACATTCTTGTTGATTGTACTGAAGGCTCTACTAATGGTTTTCAAAGATGTACGGTAATATAATTGTGCATCAGTTTACAGCTATTTTTACATGCGAGTGAGAAACTTGGAGTTGGGCAGCGTGGCCAGCAGCAGTTTATTCTGATTTAAAGTGGCAGAGGCCCTAAAACGTCTCAAAGTAGACAGAACTGACCGGACTGACATTTCTTAATCTAAGAATGATTTTGGGAAAACATTTTAATGGACATGTTTTGTAAAGGGCAAAGAGAGGCCTAACTTAAGGAAGCATGTTACGACCTGGTTCTGCCAGGGGAAAGGGGAATAACATTAAAGAAACCTAGGTGGTAAGGTTTTAACAATTTAGGTTTATTGTTAGGGTTTTACAAAAAATAATAAGAGGTAAAAATGAACAATGATAAAAATGTAGGGACTGGCCACACAAATGTATTAAATAAAACAAAATCCACAAAACAATCGGAGTTGTAAATCAAAGATCTTAAACAAAAACAAACTACAAATCTCTAACAGAGTTACAAGGTCCCCCACAGGGACAAGACAAGTTTGCAAGAGTTAGCGAACTCTAACAAAGCTATCCGAGCTAGTAAAATAAATTTACAGCAGTCAGAACACCCAACTAAGTGGCAAGCTGTCCAAACAAAAGATCAGCCGCTTCTTCTCCCAGGAAGTCCTTGGTTTTTAAAGGAGATGCCTCTTCTGGGATTGGTGGAGCTGGAAATTGGTGAGCCAATCGCTGTAGGCCTCAGGGAGCGGCACAGGAAGGCAGGGCTGCATCCACTTCCAAGTGGAGTCAACCTGATTAGGAGCTGGGATACACAAAAAAGGAAAAGAAAACATACACAAGGCCAGTGGCCAAAACAAAGCATAATAAGTCACAATTAACCTGTGCAGAAATAAATCTGACTCATTTCATCAACCAGATGGCGACTCTGGAGGAGCTGCGCGTGAGGGAGATGGAAACCTTCTTCAGTCTCAGGGCGGCGAACGAGTCGAAGCTCCTCCCCACAGCGGACTGCATGGACCTGAAGGTGTGTTTCTGCCAGAAGGCGCCCATGGGAGCCATGCTGCAGTGCGAGCTCTGCAGGGACGCCTTCCACAGCGTGTGCGTCAGGGACCCGGCCGAGTCGCGCGAAACCCAGCCGTGGCTCTGTCCGCACTGCCAGCGGTCCGAGAAGCCGCCGCTAAGCAAGGTCCTCTCCCTGCTGGCGTCGCTGCACGACGTAGGCGTGCGTCTGCCGGAGGGCGACGCCCTGAACTATCTGGTAGAGAGAACGCTAAACTGGCAGCAGCGAACGCAGCAGATCTTACAGACGTGTAACCTGCCGGAGTTAGAGGAGAGACCGGAAACGCCTCCAACACTAACCCACTGGGTGTCGGGCTGCGACAACACCCACAACAACACTCAGGTCCGTCTGCGGCTGGTCGTTTTCTCTTCCCGGCCAGCAGCTAGCCGCGGATGCTAATTCTTAGTTTGATGTTTCTCCTTTCAGGCTCCATGTTTGACTCCAGAGTGGAACAGGACAAGCCATGCTCAGACCGTCTTTTACACCGAGCAGAGATGCATCCCGCTGCAGGGTCCGTGTTCGCTCAGTCCAGGCCTCAAATCAGAAGCTCGTTCTGCACACTTATATTAAATGACTGCACTGCAAAAACACAACATCTTACCAAGTATTTTTGCCTAGTTTCTAGTGCAGATATGTTAGTTACCTTGAATAAGACAGAACTAATTTACAAATAAATTTTCAGCAAGATATAGAAGCTTGTTTAAGTAAATGATTCTTAATTATTGATAAAAAGAAATAAAAAGCTAAAAGTAGTAGATGTGTTTTTACTTCTAACAAGACATTTGATGTTTTAAGTGAAATAACCTGCCAGTGGAACTAGTACCTTTTCATCTGTTTTAACTCTTATTGCTTGCTGAAAAGTTACTTGTAAGTTAGTTTTGTCTTATCTTAGCTGTTCTAAGATATTTGCACAAGAAACTGGTACCAGATTTCTTTTTACTTCTGATACCAATATCTGAGGTTTAGCATCGGCTGACACCAATCCACAACTGATTATCAGTTTAATTGACTTGAAACGTTTCTTTTTATAAACACAGACATAAATGTACTGAAATACAAATGTATTTGATAATTTTACTCCAGTACAGCACACTTCACAATTGGTTAAACTTGTAAAAACAGCACAACTTTAATCAATTTAAACTTGTGCAATTATGAGTAAAACAGACAATATAAAATGAATAATAAAGATGCTGAAACTGATGAAATAATACGTTGATTATTTTGGTCAAACATGTAAACATATAATGCAACAAGCATTTCAATGGTTCAGAAAGTGCAGTTAATTCTGACTATAATGTAAAATTAAAACATGGAAGCACAAAGCAAAGAATTAGAATGAATAGATCTGCGCTGATTGATCGGTCACTGTCACTAATACCTGATCTAGAATTTTTTACAATATCAGGACTGATACAGATATCAACATTTGACTGGTGCATCTCTACTAGAAAACAAACTAAAACTACTTTCACTGGATTTTGTGTTTGCATTTTGAAACGGCTGATTTAAAGGAGCCGTTTCTCTGTTCTTTGTTTCTCCAGGCCTGAACTGTGAGCTGGAGGAGCTGATGGTGGAGGGGCTCCTGCTGCAGGTGTCGCTGCCGCAGGTCCAAAGCCTGTACCGCATCCTACTGGACCGGGCCAACAGCCAGCACTCCAACAGAGCCGCGTCGCCGGCCGAGGAGGAGCCGTCAGAACACAGCAAACACATGCAGTTCGTCTCTCAGGGAACAAATACGGCACTGAAAGAGGTGAAACAAGCTACCTCTGCAAATAAACCAAGCACTGTTTGTTATTTTAATAAATAGATTATTAGTTTAGTTATCGAAACGGATGAATTCCTGGCCAATTCCAGGGAATTATTTATTACAACATATGACATTTATTATGTTAATTTCCCTTTCTTTCTGTTGTTTTCTTTTTGCCTCCTATTTCTATCCATTCATCTACCATTTGGTATTTCCATGATATTTCAAAGCTGATTGGTTCTGACACAACTGACATAAAATCATAGCAAACTTAAGTATTTTAGATTTTTAAATTATGAATTCTGCGTAATTTTCCACCATATTGTTTACACTGCAATTATTTTTTTTTAATCTGGTTTCTAATTGAAATAACATAATACACTTGAAGTAAGACAAAACTAACTTGCGTGTAACTTTTCAGCAAAAAAATAACAGCTTGTTTTGAGTCAGTAATTCCTTAATATTGATGGAAAAGTACTAGTTAAACTGCCAGATTATTTCACTTGTAACATGGGAAAAATATCCTGTGTAGATTAAATAATCTCCCAATGGAGCCAGTACTTTTTAAAAAAATCAATATTAAGGAATTATTTACTCAGGCTTACATTTTCAGCAAGATATAGGAGTTGATTTGAATAAACAATCTCTTAATATTGGTGAAAAAGTACTAGTTTCACTTAGGGCCAGGCTCTCTGCTGTTGCCTAGCAACCTCAGCTAGGCCCAGCCCGTCGCCTAGCAACCGAGTCCTAGTTCCACTGCCAGATAGTCTCTTTTCCCCAGATTATAATGGAAATAATGTGCCAGTTGAACTAGTACATTTTCAGCAACATTCAATAATTATTGACTTAAAGCTAAACTGACTTACATGCAGGTTTGTTTTAAGTAAATAGTTTTTCAATATTGATTAAAAATGTAGAAGATTTAATACATTTTCTCATGTTATAAGTGAGATAATTTGCCAGTGGACCTAGTGTTTTTTTTAATCAATATTAAGAAATGATAGTTTACTTTGACAAACAATCTCCTTTATCTTGCTGAAAAGTTACTTGTAAGTTTGTTTTTTCTCATTTCAAGTGTGCTGAGATATTTGTATTTTAAAAAAGACTGAAAATGCTTGGTAATATTTTGTGACTTTGCAGTGTATCTGCACTTTGAAATGCCTTGCTGCTGAAATGTGCTATATAAATAAAATTTGATTGATTGATCTGCCTCTCCTCCTTCACAGTTTCAGGTGTGTAACAGAGTTTTTCTCTCGGTGAGTTTTATCGGGACTAATTCTGTTTTCAGGACGGGAGCGACGCCACGACAGACGCCATGACAGACGCCACGACGGACGCCATGACAGACGCCATGACGGCCTCGGAGAGGAAGGCGAAGAGGCGTCTGGAGAGGGACGGCTTACCGGACGCAGAGAGCAGGGGGAAAGATAAAAAACACTCCCACAAACGGCAGAAGGTGAATAAAAAGAAGCTGCAGCGCCGGCCGGCTTCTACCTCGTCCTCCCCGCGATCCGACTTCTCCCAGTCCGACGACTCTGACGAAGAAATGGCCGTGTGTCCCGCTGAGAGCTGTCTGCTGCCCGAAGGAGACGAGGTGAGATGTTAAAGAGATCACTTACACTGATGGGAGCCAGTTAAAAACTTGTGCACAGGTGCTTAAAAGCCTGGAAAATGCTTGATTTTAAATTGTGCTTTCAGGGTTTGGAAAGAACTTGATTTCTGTATAAAATCTTTGAAAGTTTTTGATATTCAGACTGCACAGTTTTGTGATAAAATGCAATCTAACATCTGATTAAAAGCCTAAACTTGGATATCGCGTTATTTACAGTTAAAACCAGATATTTTCATACACCTAATAAAAAACATAGTTCTATTTTTTTATCACTGTCTGAAGTCTAAACTTTTGAAATACAATCATCAAAATTATTTTTATTTGCCAAATGCCAAGAAACTTTTAATATTGTTGTAACTTTTTATAATCTTTTTTTTATACGTCTTTGTTTAATTTGAGCACAAAGGTAATTTATGTTAGTACAATTTGTTTGAATTGTATCAATATAATGAATATTTATAATTCCTAATCGGGAATAATCAGTAAATTATTGATACGTGTAACTGAAATGAAGGTTGACTTGTATTTTGTATGTTAAGGAGCATTATTGAAATTTGAGGAGTTGTTTTTTTTTTACTTTATTTGTATTTTGTCATTAAGCATTTAATTGGAGCAGGAAGATAATTTACTTTAACACATTTTGTTTGGATTGTTTCAATGTAATGAATATTTATTATTCCTAACTCTGTTCTGTCCCTATTATTTAGAATCACAAGACATTATTAACAACAGTAATGAATAATATAACAGTGAATTGAAGCTGCCTTCTTTAGTTCATTTGTATTGTTTTTATTTCCAAACTTTGTTCCTGAAGAAGTTTGAAAATGTACTTTGAAAAAGCTTGATAAGATATTGAATTATATAGTGGGAAAAGTGTTCAAACCCTGATAATAAGACCTTTGAACCATCATTATTGTTTGTTTTAATGAAAGGCAGGAGCTGCACAAATTTAATTGATCAGAATAAACAAAATATAAAATATACATGAAAGATGTTTATTCTTTTACTCAGAAACTAACTTGTGTGCGTTTCCTTCCTTCATAAAGTCGCATCAAGACCCTGAAAATGTTCTCAGGACAAAACCACAAACTGACTGAGTTGCAAACAACAAAACCTGAGTCGTTAAACCTCACAGACCAAACCGTTTTTTGTGCTAAAACTGATTTTTTCCCCCTGTGGTTTCTGGTGCCGCTGCAGGTGGACTGGGTCCAGTGTGACGGCAGATGCAACCAGTGGTTCCACCAAGTCTGCGTCGGCGTCACGGCGGAGACGGCCGAGAAGGAGGACTACGTTTGCGTCGCGTGTTCGCTGAACGATCGACAGACGAGGAAGTGAAGAAAATGAATTTTTAATATTTTTTTTGTAAGTTTTTGGGAAGTCTGCAGGTCCGCGGCCCGTTCCTGAACCGTCACTGATCCCGTCCCCGTCCCTGTCCGTCCTCCACACAGTCCCACCTGTCTGACCCTTTTGTAACTATGGTGCTATCTCCTCTTTGACTTGTCGTCCAGAACTATAATGTCTAGGGTTTTTTTGTATTTTTACATATATTATATATATATTTCTTTCTTTCTTATAAATTGTTTGTGGTTGTCTAAGTGGAAAAAAGAAACAAAGGACATTAATTGTGCTGCATGGGTTTGCATTTCATCGGCACAACGGAGTCTTACACCACGATACCCCAAGTAAAAAGCGCTAAGGATTAAAATTTATCTTCTTTGGAGCCTCTTTGCATGTTTCACAGAGTTATGGGGAATGAAAAGGAGTTATTAACCCCGGTAAAAATAACTATAATTGCTTTTTGTTTTTCTTTAAACCTCGTTGTTTAGTCCATGCATCTTAATATAATTATTCCCGTTTTGGTTTTTGTAGAATAGGTTTTATTTATCTGAGCAATAATTTCTTTTTCTTTTTTTTTTTTTTTGACTTTAATGGCTTGATCTCTGCCAAGTTGTGTTTTTAGCGATGATGTTGATGTGACGTAAAGAAGGTTATGTGGACGGGTTACGGCTGCGGAGACGTACCAGAGCAAGCCGAAGGAAAAAAACACGAAACACGCTGCTGACATGCAGATCCGCAGGATGGTAACCGCGCATACAGTAGAGAGGAAAAGTGAAGATGTTACAGTTTATATTGTGGAATAAAGCCCTTTTGTTCTATGGAGAGGGTTTCTCATTTCACTTGGTGCAAAGAAACAGCATCATGAATATTCTCCTTTTACGGATTAATTCACTACACACTGCTGCAATTATTTAAAATACAAGATTTGAGCAAACAAGTTTGAATTTATTACATTTATTCAGTTTTTTCTCCTGATCCACAATGACAAACATTTAGCTAAACCAGGTGAGAAAACTAGAAGATTACTTTTTTTTTAATAAAAAGTGAAAAGATATATTTCTTAAAACAGTTGCTGTTTTTATCTCCTCGGTAATAGACAATTTCTTAATAAAGTAGTGTAAATTTTGTATAAAATGAATTTTAAATTATTAATCCAAAATCTAATCACGCTCTCAGTCAGTTGTATTAAATGACAGATAAACATTTTGGGAGTTTATTATGATGGACCTTTGGGGCCATACAGAGAAAAAAATAAAAACATGAAATTACAAGAATAAAATCATGAGATTGTAACAATAAATGATACTTTATGACTTTATTATAACAATAAAGTCAAAGTTGATAAAAATAAAACAATGTTTTATGAGAATAAAGTTATATTACGAGAATAAAGTCAAAATACTATCAAAATAAAGTCAAAAATAATGATAATAAAGTCAATATAATACCAGAATAAAGTTGAATTACAAGAATATAGTTATAATATGGTTTTATTCTCCTGTGACTTTATTCTTGTATTATTTTTAATTTATTTTCATAATATTTTGACTTCATTCTTTTGTGACTTTATTCTTGTAATATTATAAAGTCATTCTCATAATTTTTTTATTTATTTATTGTTTTTAGCATGGCCTTAATACTCCGTCTTTGTTTATTGTCCTCGTTTTTCTTCTCATTTTTTATTTATTTTTGTACTTTTTACAACAATTATTGGGTATTGCTTTCTGGTTTTAGCATGTAGTGTAATAAATGAAAACAGGAACATTAATAAAACAAACAAGATTTTGTCTTGTACCTAATTAAATGTTTAGAAAGATTTTATTTATCTGTAAAAATCTGGAATTAAACCTTTTGAATTTGCTTCATTATTGAATTGTGAACTGAGGGGCCAAATAAAACCATCCAGACATTCCTGATCTAAACTCTTGAATAAATACTTACACCCTACCAACAGGTGTTGCAACAGAAACCACAGTTATGTAGCCATCTGCTGGAATAACCACTTACAAGCTCAAGCTGAAATTCTTGTAATGGTAAAACAGAAGTGAAATCAAAAAATTTAAAATAAGACAGTACCGTAATTCCACGTCACTTTGCGCTATCTGAAAAATTCCAACAGTTTCTGAAAATGGTTCCCAGCCACCATCGGGTTATTACGGTAATATTACTAACGCAGTTTCAATTTTAATTAAAAATAATAATAAAAGTAAACAATACGAGCAAACGAAACTCAGCACATACAGAATTAAACAAAGATATAAACTAATACAAGGAAATTATTTAAAAGAAAATATACATGCTTTAAAAAGTTACCAATGTTTCCACATACCATTTAGTTTGGTCTGTTCCATTTAGTTACAATTACTTTTGTGCTCATAAAGTATTAAACAATTCATATGTTCAATTGGGTTAAGCTGATTTCAAAACCATTTTTGTTCTTTCGGTTTTGCTCTTGGTATTTTCATTACATCTGGTTGATGACCGGAGATGTTGCAAGATCCTTGTTTGTCGACTTGATTAAATAAAGGCAGGAACACTTTGTTTTGAAAGCATGGCAACACTCCCTCTGCAGAGCAGCTAATAATATCCTGCAGTCATAAGAGTCTGAGCCGCCTCAGAGATAAACCCAACTCCCATATTTAGCCAATGGAACAAGAAAGAAATACTTTAAGACTAGCTCATCTGATCCATTCAGTCAGAGAACAGAGGACAGAGGAAGGCCAGTCGGAAAGGAAATTTCTACTCATGATGTGACACAAAGGAGCATTACAGAGGAGAGGTCAGAGGTCAGCATCCATAACCAGGAAATGTAGTTTCTAAAAAGAGAGCCAAGCAGTGCAAAGCAAGAGAAACACAGGGATAAAAAGTATCAAAGTATCAGATCCTCTAGATGTTTTCCAGCTTTTCCAGTTTTCATTTATCAAGTTTTATATTTAATGAAATTATTTAGAAAAGTGCTTAGAATGTGTTATTTTGCAATTATGTTATTGTAGTAATTTTTTATGTTAGTCTTTAAAATACCAAAATTTGCACATAACATTATGTTTTTTGTCTGTGTGATGACGTAAACAATGATGTTATCATGTATGCTAGAGTAATTTCTTAGAGGGTTACTTTTTACTTTTACTTGAGTAAAATATGTGTTAGTAGTGCTATTCTTACCTGAGTAACATTTTTGGGTATTCTACCCTCCTCTGTTGAATTGATTGTACAAAGTGAGACTTTCAGCTGCTTCCATTTACTAGAAGATGGATCAATCCAAAAATATTGATACATTTCAGTTACATACTCCCTCTTAAAAATTGATTTCATTTTTAGATTCTGAAGTCTCACTAAAAATATTTTTGATTTGATTGGTATTGTATTTAAGAAAAAATGCTAACAAATTTGTACTGTTTTCTATTGTTACTGTTTATTATGTTAAAATGTTAAGTATGCTGTAGCCATCTATATACTTTATCCAAAATTCTGTCCCAAATTTTAACAGAATAATTCAAAGAAAAAAAACTATTTTTAAAAAAACCCCTCAAAGTTAGAAATTTGATCATATATTTTACAAAATACAGGGTTTGCTGTTAAACATTTCGCGGTAGAAATGAGACGTTGACCTCCAGATGGATCAGAATAAAAATACTGATCCACATTATTTCTCTGCTGCTTTTAAATTCCTGAGTGGAATGCCTGTTTATTAGGTCTCCACGCTTTTATCCGGACAGTTTCAAGTCAGTAATAATTTCTATCGTAACTTGGATCGCTCTGATTGGCTGCTTCTGCTCCAATCCGCAACTACAGCCGGCGCTCTCCGCACATTCAGTCTGATTTAACGCACTCGCATAGCGGAGCACGGTGAGTCTCTTCAAAAAGCTGATACATCTGGGGGGAAAATATTATTTCAAGACTAATTATTTAAAATGTGTCTTTGTTAGATTAGTAGTTATCGTGTGAGCTTGTGTTTGTTTCCTAGTCCTTGTTTGTTTATGACTTATATCCTCAGTTGTAGAGAAGCGGTGCTGTGGGTAATATAGCTTAGCTATGGCTAACAAGAGAGCTAGTGAGTAACTGTCGAGTTCTCGACGCAAACTATGTTTTCGCTTCTAGTAAGCGTATTTAATTATACCCAAGAGGTCTTCAAGCTTTTAGTGGTTTATCCGCATACCGCCGTTAAAAACAGTAATGACTCGGGGCTTAAACTTTTGGGAAAAGCTAATAGTTTCAGAGTAGTGACTAATGCTAACTGGCTAGCTAGTTAGCGCCCCATTTTAGCTAAAAAGTACAGAGAACCCAAACTGCGAGTCAGACACAAGGAAACATAAAACTGGCCTTTGGGTTTTGAGGAGGTTTGGTTAAAATTAGTCACCACCTTGGATGTCGCTAACTACGTTTTCAAATATATTTACAAGGCTACCAATAAACGCCGTTAGTTAGCATTTACCTGGGTGTGCTAACTAAATGCTAGTAAATAAGTTGTCAAACTTTTTCCTGGTTAGTTACTTCTAGTTTCTGTTTACTCCGTCTCAGACTTTGCGGTAAATCCCGGTTTTGTGTGCTTGTTTTTGTTTGTAAGAGCTGTGGGTTTTTAAACGGTGTTAAAGTCTCAGTGTTGAGGTTTTTGAAACTAATAGCCACACCCTTCCCTTCCTTTCGAAACCAACTACGGTACAAGATGCTACTTCGTTTTTATTGGTAACTTTACAGCTGCCTTAACTTTTGGTGTTTTCAACAGAGCTCCTGAGTGAGGAGGTTTATAAAAATGGTTTAAAATCCAGACTAAACGTGTGTTTGATCGTGTGAGTGGAGCTGAAATCCTCCTCCCTGCTCTGGCGCTGACACATGATCCTGTCTCTGAGCTGAAGATGTTCGCTGTAGGAGGAAATTAATACCTTTTGTTATTAATGGTTCAGATCAGCCTTTTTTCACACTGAACGTGGCAGACAGCTCTAGTAATTTGAGAAGTTTTGTAATATAAAGTTACAGCATAATTTTAGCTCTGTTTAAATCAAAGAGAAAACGTGCAACAAATCATCTGTTTTTTCAAATGATAAAGCTAAACGCAATACATTGTTTTAATAATTGAGTAACCATTACACTTAGTTTCCTGTATGTTTAGCAATGACATGCTAACAGGAAAATATATATTTGTATCTTTACATTTGATACTGGTAAGCATGAGCTTTAAATAGCGTTTTATGAAGATTTAATTCTTTTGAATTTAATTCTTTTCACAAATGGACTCTTCGGGCTTCCGTAGTTCAGAGTGATTCCAGTGACTTGTCATTTTGATTTACAGGCATGTTTTACAGCTTGTATTTAGCTGTACTTTGAGTTCATTTCAACTCCCAGAACGTATGATTGGTGGAAAAAACAAGTTTTTAAAAATATTTCTGTCATTCATAAAAAAATGTTTTAAAAAAATGGATAAAAAGTTATTGATTAAAGTCAGATTTTTTGCTCCAATCCCTTTATTATCACACTACCAGCTACACTACATACACACTACACACACACACACACACACACACACACACACACACACATACATATATATATATATATATATGTGTGTGTGTATATATATATATATATATATATATATATATAATAGCAAAGGCTTTTAGAAATGGTCCAACAAAACCCTGTTTGATTTACACAAAGATGACAAGAATTTTTAATATCAGCAAAATAGTTTAATACATTTTTCCAAGAACCTACATAACCAAATATGAATGGATTAGATATGTGAGGACAAGTTTAATTATTCAGTTCTAGATTCAGGTTCCTTCTCAATCTGGACATTTCTTATCTTAATTTCACCGTTTAACTGTGAATGTTCTCGGCCTCGGAATGAAGTAATCCCAACATTTTACTAATGTTTACCCAGTTTGTAATCAGATTATTATTTGTTTCTATAACTGACTTCTGTCTTATTGTTTTCGTTTAGGAGCCATTTGGACAGATTAGTTTGTCTCTCTGCGTCTCATCGCCTTGGAGACTGGTTGGCATCAGTGGAGGATCCATAAGGCCTTCCTCCCCAGATGTAGAGGGACCTTCTGTCATTACAACAGTGTACAAGGTAAATGTGAAAGCCTGTTTTCAGTTTTACATTATCTCATCAAAATCTGGAATTAAATTATTCATTTACTGTTGGCATGAACATAGAGACTCCTTATTATGAAAACTAAGAGCAGGCGTGGTAAAAAAAAAAAATTGCCAGGCTCTGATACGCCTACCTCGTCGTGTCTCGTTTCTAGTCGGGGGAACATTTCTGGAACTTATCTGATGTAAAAACTTAGAAGCAAGTTGTGACTTTTACTTTAAGAGCACCTGAGAGCTTTCGTTACCTTTCTGTTCACCCCATCCTGGTTTTTGTGAGCGTTTGTCATGCGTTCGCTCTCTGATCTCCGTTTTCTGTGTACTTGAGTAGATGAGGGTCTTCACAATGGCTCTTTGTGAAGTCCACTGTGTGCCTGTCTCTCACTGTGGTGCTTCAGACGTCGTAGTTAGAATTGCTAATGCTGGCCGATTGCGACAGAGTGGGTTTTGTATTGTTTGTTGCAGCATTTGACAAAGATCCTACTGACCTAACATAATTATTACATTCAGAGGGTTTTAGACAGGATTTTACTGTAAATCTCTCCCCCACTTTGACATTTGATGTTAGCAATGTACATTTGTTTGTTTTAAATCCAGAATTATGTCCCAAGATGTTTTATTTGGCTTCATGTGTTCAGCTTATGTAGGAGTTTTAATTCAAAACTTTTTCTGGACCATCTCATGTGTCATTCTCTCTTTTTTTGCCACTTGATATGTGTCTGCAGAGCTTAACCAGGAAATATGCCCACAGTTGCATAATATGTACAGCTGTGGAAAAAAACAAGTGTCCACAGCACTGAACCCGACTGAAAACCTCCTGGTTATTTCACCAAATCCTGATTTCTGATCTCCTCCTGAGTTAAAACATTAATATTGTTGTTCCTAAATGAATCTGAACTTGTTTTCTTTGCATTATTTGAGGTCTGAAAGTTCTGCATCTTTCTCATTATTTGGACCATTTCTCGTTTTTTACAAATAAATACTAAATTTTTGCTTTAAATTTCAGAGACATGTTGTCAGTAGTTCATAGAATAAAAGAATAATGATCATGTTGCTCAAACATTTACCTATAAGGAGTGAAATCAGAGAAACTGATCATGTTAAATTGCATCTTAATTCTTGTCAGTATTATTTCTTAGTCACAGCAGTTTGGTTAAATCTCATCAAGGACTAAACAATTACAAATATTTAAATTTTTATTTTGCATAAAACACTGGTATCTTTATGGTAAAATGCCGGTGGCAGCTTCTCTTTGTGCCAGATCTTTTTTCTAGGCCAGTTAGAGTTTCCAATGTGTGTCAGGCTGATGACGGGTTTCTCACTGCGACCTTTTTCTTCTGTATTGTAATGAGATGGAGCTATTTGTGAAACTGGAACACTTAACAAGGGCTTGAACTTTGGTGTGAGATTGCAGGTGCAGCAAAAAATGTATAATACTTGAATATTTCATGCGGATTTACAGCGGTGTCACTTATTTATTTTCATCCAGTAAAAAGGGCCGCAGACAACAAGGCTGTTATTATGAGCATCAAGTTATGTTTAATCATCTAAACTTTACGTTTCACAGGAACCAGACACATTGTTTGATACTCACACCCCAGCATTACTTTAACAAAGCCTAACTCTGCTTGCAAGAGGAGCTAAAATTGCAAACTTAATTAGATCTGAGCTGCTGGTATATGAAACTGGAAGAGGAAGTGAAAGAAAATGAGTCAGAATATAGTTCTAAAATTAAAACTGTATGCAGAAAAATCAACTTTGTCATCAGTTCACATGATTTTAAATCTCATGTTGTGAAGATTATACTCTTTACTCGTGTTTCAGAAAGCTACTTGATTCATAAGACGTCAGGTCTGTCATGGTGAGACATTTTGCTCGTCTCAGAAGGTGTCTGACTGCGATAAACATTAATATTGTCTTGAAACTGTTCTCAAGTGTTCAAGACTTTAAATGCTCATAAACTTTTAACACTGGAACTGGAAGACACTTTAAATCAATCAATCAGATTTTATTTGTGTAGCACATTTCAGCAGCAAAGCATTTCAAATGCTTTACACAATTTAAAATAAAAATAAAAACAAAGAGACAGAGACAGAGATTTTGGGAAATAAAACAAAGATAAAAACATTATTACTTTAAACAATTTAAAATAAAAACAGAAAGAGACAGAGTTTGAAAAAGATTTGAAAAGATTAAAGCATTATTAAAAGAAAAAATTAAAACATTCAGTTTAGCCAGTTTAAATATCCAAAATAAACAAACAAAGCAGCAAATGAACCAGACTGAAGACTTTTGCCATCCAGGTTTTACAGAAAGAGAGAAACAAGTTATTTAAATGGAAATTCAGTTCATTCTAATTACTCATGTGATGAATTGATTTATTGCTTATTGTAACCGGCCTACTGACACGTAACATCTAAGATTTATTAATCTACATTCCTCAGCATCTTTTTAAATATATGTTGCCACATACAGTTAAACAATAAGTTGCATATGAGCAGCTAATTAAGAAACTGACTAATATTAAATAAAATGTGATCATATTAGCTTGGCTGCAGTGCATTGTAAGCATGGCGGCTGCCAGACTTTTCTTTCTTCCCGCCAGGTTAACATTGTTTGTTTTAGAGACATTGTCGATGTGAGCGCATATATATTTCTGAACAAAGAACAACATGTGCTGTTTATGTTTACGTCTCATACTTTGCATCTGGATTTGCAACTTTGTAAAGTTTATGTAAATGAGCCACACCAATCAGCCAATCAAAGAGAGTTTTTTTCCCCTGTCCAATCAGAGTATTTCTTTCAAATTCTTTGCTTGTCTAACTAATCACAACCAGCAGATAAAATGCTGCATGAAAAGTCAAACATCACTAAACAAAATGGTAGGAAAACTTTATAATAAACACTTAAATTTAGCATCTTAAGAATAATTACTTAAGTATTCTTACTCATCATTGTCCGTTTTAACATATTTTACTTTTAAATTTCACCAACATTACTTATTTAGGATTTAACTGAAATGAAAAAAATATTCATTTGAGTTGCTTTTTTGTGTGTTTGCCTTTTTTAAGACTCAAATGTTTAAGTCTCCTCAATAACATCTTACAATAACATAAAATTGCCAAGTCATATTTCTTATCAAATTTAAATATTTTTAATATAAAAACACATGCAAAGTTTTTACATTGATTTTCAGCTCTGACATTTTGTTTTTGCAAAAATGAACAAGAATAATTCAACAAGACAATATTTAGGAAATGTCATGATTTATGATTAGTTGACTATCCTCAAAGTGCATCAGACACTTTGTTTTTCCAAACTATTTAAAATACTCTAATATATTTTGAGTCATAGCTGATCTGTGATCAATTCTGGGATATTCTCAAACTGTTTTTTCCATATTTCAGTGCAGAATAACCGTTTTCCCCCCCGTCTGTCTGTGGAAAGGCGGAGAATGTCTCCATCTCTGAATTTATCTGACTGATTTCTGTGTCTGTCTTTTCAGACTCTTGTGCTGTCCAGTGAAGTCGCCCACCATGCGTGAGTACAAGCTAGTCGTGCTTGGATCAGGAGGTGTGGGGAAATCTGCGCTGGTAAGTATTTCTTGGAAGATCATTACAAATACACAAAATCTTTCAAGTAGTTTTGGGTTAGTTTATAGTGCAAATATCTTAACACATTTAAATAAAGCAACATTAACTTGCAAGTAACTTTTCAGCAAGATTCTGGAGCTTGTTTAAGTAAATAACTCCTAAAGTGCTCAATTTTCACTAGAAAATGTCTTGTTATAAGTGGAACTAGTTATTTTTTAATCAACAGTAAGGAATTATTAACTTAAAACAAGATCCCATATTTTTCTGAAAAGTTACTTGTAAATTAGTTTGGTTTTATTTCTAGTGTAGTGACACATTAGCGCTAGAAACTAAACCAAAAATACTTGGTAGGATTTTGTGTTTTTGCAGTGTATCCAGCTGTGATTTGATTTAATCGGCTTTTTCATTTCAAGTCATAAAAGGAGACAAAGTTGAGACAAAACTGATGTGAAATTTTAATAAAGTTTACCGTATAAAGTATTATTACCTCTTTTAATTTTGTCTTTTACTTGGTTGATTCCAGACAGTCCAGTTTGTTCAAGGCATTTTTGTGGAGAAGTATGACCCTACTATAGAAGACTCTTACAGAAAGGTAAGGAGTATAAAAATATACTTCTTGATGCCTCCTGAACATCAGCAAATTTGTCTGATTATCTCTAAATTCTTCTTTTCTGACATAACAGCAAGTTGAGGTGGATGCTCAGCAATGTATGCTGGAAATCCTGGACACCGCTGGAACAGTGAGTCTCGCCTGCCGCTGCGTTTGGCTCAGAGATGCCGTCCGGGTCGCTGATGCCGTTTCTCCTCTGCTGTTGCTCTGCAGGAACAGTTCACAGCGATGAGAGACCTGTACATGAAGAACGGGCAAGGCTTCGCTTTGGTGTACTCCATTACAGCACAGTCGACGTTTAACGACCTACAAGATCTGCGGGAACAAATCCTGCGAGTAAAAGACACCGAGGATGTGAGTGCAACAGGCTTTTTAAACGGACACCCAAACAATCGGAATTCTGAACCCTTTCTGAGAACAATTAAAGGCGAAATTCACATTTTGTACTTTTTTTATACTTCCATTTGGGTTTCTGCTGCTTCTAGAAACACATCAAACGCTTAAAAAAAAACCACTCAGCCATTTTTTGACAACAGGTTAAGGTTTTTTTTAGTGTCTGGAAAATGAACTGTTTCAAAAAAAACCCAGTTGTTAAAAGTTATGCTGTTACCTAGTCAAACCCTTGTTAGCTAGCAACCCAAGGAGCTCCAGGACGTTTGGTCAGCTGGTTTTACTACGGTATGTGCTGTACAATGGCTGCTGGAAAACAAATGTTTTATTGTTCACCTACCATCTGGAAACTTCTCGCTGAATTCTTGTTGGTTGTGCAGGAGGCCCTACTAATGCTTTTCAAAGTTGTACAGTTGTGTAATTGTGCATCATTTCGCGTGTGAGTAGGGGCTGGGTGAAATGGACTTAGGATTTTATTTTTATTTCATCCTATTCTTTTCTGAATTGGCTTCTTTTTCTGATTTATATCACTGATCTGCACAAAGTAGCTGCACATTTAATCATATTATCAAATTTACAGAACAAACAGGGGAGAAAGTGATAGAAACATTTCCATAAATGTCAGTTTATGGGTTTTTTTCCCAACATTAATGCAATTTTTTCAAGACAACAATACATCAAAATTCTTATAAAGAATGTCATAATAAATGCTAAACGTTAAATTCTTACCTTTAAGCGTGAACATTGAGTTGGACAGAGTGGCCAGCAGCAGCTTATTTGGATGTAACATGACAGGAGGCTCAAAATAAGCAGAACTGAGCAGATAAAATCTGATTATGTAAGAATGGTTAAAAAAATTAATGAGTGTTTTTTGTGTCGCCCAGAAATGTATCCTAACCTGTTCAAGGAAGCATAATAGGTCACCTTAAAGACTCCTGTAAAAGTAGGAGCTGCGTTGTAGAAATGGCTCTGCTGACATCGTTTTGCACGTCAGTGTGAATCCAGCAGGCTTTGCTTAGGTTGATCCCCCAACTCAGGCTGACGGCTGAGGGGGGCAGCAGCAGCAGCAGCTTTGTGACAGAGGAAATGTCAGAGGTGTTGCTAGATGCTATCTGCCTCTTTCAGTCTTTTTCTTCACCTTTTGATTCAGGAAGGATGTACACTGTACTGAATCTAAGCTGTATTTAGTCAGAACAGGATGATTAGCATCTCTGTTCTCAATTCAGTCTCATTAATATGATCCACAATCTTAAATTGTTACTTTTTTATTAAACTGTTGACTTATTTACAAATTAATCTGTATAAATGGCTGAATTTTAAGGTATGAAGAGCCACTTCCTGTGTGACAAAAATGTAACAGGTTGGGGATGGTGACTATTGTAACGCCAAACAGGAAGCAGAAATGTTCAGTCCTGAGTGCAACTTTATTTGAAAAAAATCAGTTTTTTACTAAACTAATAAAACCTTCCAATTTGCTCTTATGGCATTTATACGTATAATAGCAATGTATTATTTACATATTTTACCTGGTTAAAATTAAAGGAAAACACTAGAGATTTTAGGTCATACAAGATTATAATGATGGGCACATTCTATGTATTGCAGATCTGTGTTTTTCTCTAGTTTTCTGTCCTTCAGCTTTAAAAACTAGTTTTATTGTTTTAGGAATGAAACAGTTGCTGTCATTAGCTGTCCTTACAGAGTCTTACTATTTTAAAGTCAGTTTAACATTAAAAGTGTATTATTTTATAATTATGTCCTTCATATATGTCACATATTGTGGAAATGAGTCAGATAAGTACCAATTATCCAATCTCACCTTTGAGCTGGAGGTATGTTTATAAACTTTCCCTTTGTCTGTTGGAGCCTAATAAGAATTGGATACATTTATTTTTTGCTAAATTAATTTTCACAGATTTAAAGGTAGATCCATTCATGTATCTATTCATGTATTGATTTATTCGTTTTGCTTAGACCTTCCTCCTCGTCAGTCAGCCTCCTGCAGTGATTAACAGGCAGAAGCTGCTGTTGGGGCTGATCTGATTGTTGGTGAAGGAGTGAAATGGTTATTGTACCGCAAATTAATATTTTATTTGAAGTCAACTTTATTTTTTGTTGTTGTTATTTTTGTAGGTAAAAGAAACTCCTTTGAAACAGGAAAAGTCTCCGAGTGCTTTTCATTAGTTTTAAGTGAGTTGAAAACCTCCTCCTGAGGAAATACTCTGGCATTTTTGTTTCTGGAACTTTTGTGATGCAAGAGTGGCCATGACAATGTCGCATAGATTTCTTTTAACAAATATGACCCATAAAAATGAAAGGAGAACCGACAGCTGCCAGCAGTCGTGACATGAAGCGGAGCGTTTCTTAGGAAAGCAAATGTTGACAGTAATAACCTGCATGAGTCACCTGTAGGTGTGTTGCTCTCTGCAGGTCGAGGAGCCTGTCTCACTGGTTGTTGTTATACGCAGAACTTGAGCTCGTTTATTAAAACGCATCAAACTGTGGAAGTACAGTTGACCGGTCAGCGAATTTCACTCCCAGTAAACAAGGACGCCATGGTTGTTGTTTAATAGCCAATCAGAATCAGCCCCAGATGATCTGGTTTGCTTCCCAATTTTGGTAAGCGCTGGAAAAATCCTGCAATCCCAGTCAAGAGGCAACAGTTTTTCTTTAACAACACTTGAACCATATTGAAGCTTGGAGTAAGAATGAATGTTCAGTGCTGAAGAACGAGTTCTCAGGGACAAACTGAAGCGGTCAACTCGCAAAGATTCATCTGTATGTGTATTTTTCTGTTGCACATAACTCCAAATTGTTTACAGAAAATCTGTCTGCTTGCTGTTTTTTATTTCCATAGAAGTTCATAAAAATCTAAGATTTTCTAAAGAAAATACACTGGAAATCCAAAGTACCTTGGTTCAATGAGGTGTGGTAATTTATCGCATCTTTTATCTTAAAAATTTAGATGTATTGTAATAAAATCCAATTAAATTATGTATATACCTCCAGTACCGAATGTGTCAGTGATGACACAGCCGAATTTGCGGTACTGTAATTCTGCGACACTTTGCACCATCTGAAAGGGGAGACGTTGCAGCATCGGGTTATTACGGTAATTTCCCTCTCGCTGTAGGAGGAAGCAGGTTTTTCTTTGGTTTCATCTGATGAAACACTCTTAATCAACAGTAAATTGCAAAAATAACTTACTAGATATTGAAAGTTGCAGTTATTGAGAAATGGGCCGATATGTTTACTCACAGGACATTTAAAAAACTTCAAACAATTAAAATATCCAGGTGGAAACTCAGGCCATAAAGAGTTTTTTTTTTAAAAACTGTCCTTAAAGTTGATATTTTTTATTTTCTTCACTTTGTCAAGAAATATCAGATACTTGTGGACACTTAGCAGTCACCACATTCTCACCTTTGAGGGTTAATATTGTGACTCACCTTTTTTTTTCTTTACATGAAAAAAGATAGAAAACTGAGTTTCTCAGTTTATTGCCGAATACAACAGGATTTATCAATCATAAGATTAATGTTTAAAATGTAATACTTCAACAGAACCACATTTCAGTTTCACTGGGATTAATTTAATTTATTTGTAAGGGTATTTACATTTATTTCACTATATTACGATAAAATCTCTTCAGCCAAAATTAACACATTTCCCCAGTAGTAGAAACTTTCTTTCTTCAGTGCTGTTGCATAAAATCAGATAATTGAGCAGATTTATTTTCACGAGAGTCTTGTTCTGTTGCTACATGACTTTAATCTTTGTGTTTATTCTGACCGATCAGGTTCCGATGATCCTGGTGGGGAATAAATGCGACCTGGAGGACGAGCGTGTGGTCGGGAAGGAGCAGGGCCAGAACCTGGCCCGGCAGTGGAACAACTGTGCCTTTTTAGAGACTTCAGCTAAATCAAAGATCAATGTTAACGAGGTGAGTCCAAAATCAACGTGGAAGATGCATTACGATTAGAAATGCCTTTCAGTTTTCAGTGAATTAATGTTTGCGCCAAATGCAGGATTCATCTAAGTGCTTGAATGCTTAAATTTCAAGGGTTGGAAGTGCTTGATTTCTTGAAAGTGTTTTGATATTCAGACTGAATATCCAGCGTTTTATTAAAAACCTAAATTTGGACATGATGTTATTTACGGTTGACATCAGATATTTTCATACACCTAATAAAAACTTTAACCGTCTATAGTTAATTCAGGATAAGCTTTTCCTGTTTTAGGTTGGTTGGAATTAGCAAAATTATTTCTGTTTTCAAAATGCAAATACATTTGTTTTAACTAAAAAATTCCTTAATGTTGATTTTTTTTTTTAAAGTACTTGTTTCATTGGCAGATTATTTAACTCACAACAATATATTTTTCTATGTTGTAAGTTAATTTATCTGCCATTGGAACAAAATCTTTATCAATATTAAGGAATTATTTACCTTAGAAAAGCCTCTATCTTGCTATATAGTTACGTATGAGTTAATTTGTTTTATTTCAAGTGAACTAAAATATTTGCTCTAGAAACTAAACCAAAATTACTTGGTAAGATTTTGTGTTTTTGCAGTGTTGTATTTTATTTCACCTTGTCTCCCAAGACATTATGTAAAACAGTAACAAACGATATATTATTCTAATGAAACTATTTTTTTTTTAGATAATTTAGATGATCATTTTTAACTTGAAGTGCTGGAAAATTTGAAAACTTACCTTTAAAATGTGTGAAAAGTCCTTTAATTTTGAAATAGGAAACATAAATAACAACATTTGACCGTGATTGATTCCATGTTGCCCAAAATCCAGTTTGTATGTAAAAAATCTAATCTAACTTTGGTCTCTGTGTTGCAGATTTTCTATGATCTGGTGCGACAGATCAACAGGAAAACGCCGATGGAAAAGAAGAAGACAAAAAAGAAGTCTGGTTGCACGCTGCTCTAGAACGCTCTCCCACGGTTGCTCCAGGCCAGGTGAGTGGGAGTCTGGACTAAATTTATTCCAGACGTTCGCATGGCTGCCGGGCTTTCTGCGCTCCCAGTTGTTACCGAACATTTAAAACAAACCGCCGGAGAAGGAGCAAAGCTTTTTCCCTCTGAGCGGAAATATTTTCTTACTTTGAAAAACAGAAACGTTTTAGGAACCAGAAAAACTTCTGTAAAATGCATAAAATTAGAGCTTGATCTTGTTTTAAAGGCAACATTTTGATTATTTAACCAGCACTGTTAAATAATAGTATTTTTTTAATATTGGATTATACAAACCTATTTTTCTCATGTAAATTATTTACCAAAAGAGGCATTAGATGCAAGTCTTAGCTACTGCAAGTTCAAACTCATTAGTAGCAGTAAAACTTTTTGGTTTTTTGTACAGGTTTTCCTGACCAAAACTAAATTAAACACTACTTTACATATATAAACTTAGAAAGGTTTTAATTCCTGAATCCTTCAACATTGTCATACAGAAAACTAAAAGTCACCTTAAGTGTAAAATAAAAGAATGTTATGTAATGCATCTTATGTAATTTATTAAATTATTTGTTTTTTGGCATCTCAATATATTTCTAATATTGTATTAAAAAGGCTTCAGTGTTTAAATCAAAAATCTGCAGAATGTTCTAATATTTAATCCAATTAATTGTCAGGATGATCAATAACTGAAATAATCATTAGTTGCCATTATTGGTGACATTCTGAGTCAAACTCATAATTTCAGACCTGAATCATTTTTTAAAACCAGTCTTTATCTGATGTAACTAACAAGTTAATCAAATAAATGTCACATTTGGTTTCACAAATAGAAATTCTAATTTTCCAAAAACAAAATCCAATTTCATTTGATCATAAGTTAATAATTTAATTGGAGCAAATTTCTCAAACGTGAAATGTTATTTCTGAATCTGTTTTAGCAAAGTAACTATAACCTTATCTGAATAAAAAGGTTTAAGTGATAAACAAAGTCTGGTGCTTTAGCTATAAAATACACCAAACAACTAGTTTTTCTTTTTGTTATGAATGAATCTTTATTGAACATTTTGGGAGCCAAAATTAATATTTAATATATAAGGGTATTTTAAAAGAAACTTTTTTGTGCTATGATGGTATTTTTTCTACTCCATATTAAACTAAAGTCAAATTTTAAATCCAAGGTTTTGCATAATTGAGTTGTAAGACGGGGACAAATTTCTGTTTTATTTTTGTTTTTGGGAGGTTGCTTTTTTTTTTTTTTTTTTTATTTCATGTGAATGTGGCAATAAGCAATAAATCAATTAATTGCATGATAACTTAAACTCAAATTTCCATTTGCATGATGTGTTATTTTTCTCTGTCTACCAAAAACTGGTTTTGGTCTCTACCAGCACTTTTTTGAAGGACAGTTTTGTTCAGAGAGACTTTATAATTAATTTTATTTGCCTTTTTATTTTTAATTTGGATATTTAAAGCATCTTCCAGCTCTTATGTTAAATGTTTGTTAGAATTAAAAATTTATTAACAGAATGTGTTCTGTTACATTCCTGAATGCTTTGCTCTGAGTAAAAGTAGGTCAATGGTTCTAATTACTCTAAAACTAAGACGAACGTAGAAACTTTAATAAGTGGTGATGTAAAATGTTTTGCACCTCATATTTTGGTGGTTTTCTTCTGTATCAACCTCCTGTTTGCTTTGAGGTCTGGGGGCCGCACAGAATCCATCAGAGGGCCTTCAATGGCCCCCTTCCCACACTTTGAACACCCATGATCTAATTTTTTTTTTAAATGTACATTTTGAGAAGAATTGATTATGTAATCTTAAGAAATTATTATTGAACACAGATTATTTAAAAACTGCTCATTTAAGCAGCCGCTGAGTTAATCGGACTGACGGTATGATTGGCAGTTTTCAAGGCGAATGTTTCATTTCCTCGTTGTTTCTGTTCTTCCCTGCAGAATGATGAACTGTTTCCCGGTGGATGGTGCCAGCATTCCAAGTCCTCTCCAGAGCATTTTTGACAAAGGCTGACTGAGAAAAACCACACCACTTGCAAAACAGCGGAAGGCACATACTTTAAAGAAAAAATGTTTTGCTTTATACTGGCAGAGAAAATCAACCTCTTCTTGTATTGACAGACGACAAAATATATTTTTCTTCTTCTTTTTTTTTACTTTTCTCTCCGAGGTGTCTTCTGGAAATAACAAAGTAAAAGAGGAAACTGTGGATTTGAATCCATTTAAGGGAACTAATGAGAATTTTATTATGAGTAACAACAGTCTTTGGCATATTGTGACGATATATTTGTAAAGGAATCCATGTAAAAATGTTGATCTTCTTGTACAATTCTGCACTAACATTGTCAATGAAGATGCATCATTGTCCATAAGTTACTCGCTCCTACTTACAAGGATGTGTATTAATAGCATCTCTCCTAAGTGACTTTGTTTTATATTGAAAGCTGCAAGCCTTCCATATTTCCCATAATATATTCTACTTCCATTTTTGCATAATAAAATTAAGGAAATTAGTATTTTATAGACGGACGGGGGTAAGGGTGCGCTCTGATTTGTGTCGAGGTTGAAAACGTATTGTACTAAACCACCTCTAATACTGTTTCTTCTTACCCTGTCAGATGATTTTCCAGCTTTTATGAATGATTAAATTTTAGTACATTTTCATTACTCTTGTTTTTACTGTCCTTCCTGTTTAAGGAGAAGTTTGTCAGACTGAAAGTGTAAGAGGAGCATTTCCTGCTGGCAGAAATGACTCTGGTTCAGCAGATTAGGATTGAGCTGAGAGAGGAAGCGGCAGCAAAGAGGAACCCAGACTTCTGGCCTCAACAGCAGGCAGGATGTCGAGTAAAAAGCAGAATCGAAAACTGACTGCGGGATGAACTTGAAGGCTCCAGAGCAGATGTGATCACATGTTTAAAGCGTGTCACTATATTTGAGTCAAATTAATTTGGGACTTTATAAAATGTTGCTTTAAGTGTTAGGAATAGGAAAAGTCAAAAGACAGTCCTGTAAGCTTACAGACAAAAATAATCTATCAAACCTTGAAAATATGAGGTGCAAGAAAAACAAAAACATCATTTTACCACCTGGGAAACTTGACAGCAAATCCAAACTATAGCACAGGGGATTCTGGGTAAATGATGTCATCAGGAGAAATTACTTGCTTTCTTTTGCCAAAAAAGACAAAACCAAAATCCTACATCTAAAATTTGATGCCAATTCTTTTTAAGAGGAAAGTTGCACTCAGTGTCACCTTGTGCATTCACATCAACTGTTTAATCCGCTTTAATCCAACTCTCGTTCGCGTCTCTACAGAGTCCGGTTCGTTTGGGGGAGTGTGAATGAGTAATCAAACTATGATGTGGACCAAAAAAGCAAACTCGCCTAAAAATCCAGCTCTCTGTATGGTTGATGTAAAATCTGGTGCGTTTTGTATGCAGATGTGAAAGCAAAATGGACCAGAGACCGCTCCAAAAGCAGGAAGTGGACTACAACGCAGGGGATTCTGGGTAAATGCAACCAAAGCAAACGTGAGAGTCTATTATTACAGGGAGAAATGGGTTGTAGTCTTTACCAAAGACCGTAGAGAAATCATTCAACCGCTAAAATTTGACGCTACTCCATTTTGTTTACTTTTTGTGAAGAAGGAAATTGCTGGTCTTCTAAGGTTTTCATGTCTTTTCCTTCAATAGTTGTTGGTGCAGCGCCACCGCAGGCGTGGAGGGGAACAGGCGATCCAATTAGTTTGGGTCGTTTGATACAGTGCAGTGTGAAAGTGAACGCACCAGCTGAAAATGTTGCATTTTCGGTTCCAAGTCAAACTGACCCCACCTGGACTATCGGATATGAAAACATCCGAAAATAGAAGCAAATTCAGAAACTATCAGAAGTAAAAAAAACTGAATCTAAACGTCCAAGAACCATATCATGGTAATTTAGTATCTAAAATTTAATATCCTTCAATAATCGTTTTTATAGTGTTCAGATTTTGCTGAATGGATTCAGCCTCATGTTGATCAACGTCACTGATGCAGTGAATCCCAGTCTGATGCTGTTACACCAGACCAGCAGCTTTTTGTGCCTTTAAATTGAATTTATCTGCATTAAACCCGGTGATCGATCCGTGGCGGTGCCTCCCTCCCTCCCTCCCTCCTCCCCCGCTCCTCCCCTCCTCACACGCGGCCCCACTGGCTGCTCGCCCCCCTCCCCTCCCCTCCCCTCCCCCCTCCTCGCCTCCCATCATTTTCCCATCTCTTCCCCTCAACAAACATGGCCGCGAAATCTGACGGTGCTCCTGCCTCTCCGCGAAACCAAATCCACCCCGAGTGTCCCGCCCTGTCCGAACCGGCGCCGCCGGAGCGCCGCGTCAGCGCGCACCGGTACCGCCTGCAGGACTTCTGCTGGACCCTGTGCGTCCTGCTGGTGTTTTTCTCGGACGGGGCCTCAGACCTGTGGCTGGCTGCCGACTACTACCTGCGGAGGGAGTACTGGTGCTTCGCCCTGACTCTGGTCTTTGTGATCGTCCCGTCCGTGGTCGTGCAGGTGTTGAGCTTCCGGTGGTTCGCCTATGATTTCACGGAGTCCGTGGAGGGCGGCACGGCGGCGGCGGCGGCGGCCGTGGTGGCGGCGGCGGCGGCCGGAGCGGAGGGAGGCGACTTCAGCACCAAGGACAGCGGAGAGTGGGGCGCTGGCCGCGCCGCCGCCGCGGGGCCGCCGGGGCCGAGCGGCGGCGGCCGAGTGCGGGGCTGCTGCAGAGCCTTCGTCTGGCTCTTCCAAGCCCTCGTTCACATTTTGCAGCTGGCGCAGGTCTGGAGGTGAGTCGGAGATCCGAGAGGTTCGGATCGGTGCGCCTTGTCTTTGGGGGTTTTTTGTGCTTCAGTCCAGCATCTCTTCCCACCTAATTGGTGCCAATGTGGTTTTGTGTTTTTGACATTTCTCCCTGGTTTACAAGGGGATTAAATCCAGCCTCCTCCCCCCGCGGCCCCTGGTGGGTCAAGCATTACTTGGGAAATTAGAAACACATTCACATGGAGTAGTTCACTGATTATTCCAACGATTAATCGAGTAATCAGATAAAAAAAAGGTATATTCTGCACAGTTTTCATGTAATTACTAAAAAAATGCAAATACACAATTCAATTTTGGTGTTTAAATAATAATAATTAAGAACATTTTATAGCCCATAATGCAACAACATGACATTCCTTAAGTGAACGCCTGATCGTTTGTAGCAAAGGATTCATCTAAATACTTCTAAGATCAACATTTGAAAAGCTCAGGTCTTTCTGCTCATCTGCAAAGTCCAACATCTTTCCCCCATTTTTTTTTATTTAAACCTGATCATTTTGGTGTCAAAAGAGGATGATTGTGTTTTGTGTTGTTTGACATTTTCTCCTGGTTTACAAGGGGATTAAACTCCACCCTTTTGCCTAGGTGACCTCTTGGAAAGTTATAAACACATTCGCAAGTATTCTAGTGATTATTCTGACAATTAATCAAGTAATCAGACCAAATAATGGCCATATACTGCAGGAATGTTATTTAATTAGTCACGTTTCTTTTGTATAATATTAAACATACATAAAGAATTCAAATAGACAAATCATTTGTTGTTGGGAAGCAATTGTATTGCCTAAAATGCAATAACATGGTGTTTCTTTACTTTACGCTTGATTATTTGTTGCAAAGGATTCATCTGCAGGGAAATATTTCTAACATCAACATGTGAAAAGATCAACTTTTCTGCTATAGCGTCAGTGCAGAGTCGAGATAACATGTTGATTATTTTTTTAAGCACAAGATGTTAAATAGGAGATTTACTGGCATAATCTGAACCAGGTGGAGCTAAAACTATGGCACTTCAGGAATCCTGCATAGAACATATTTACAGAAATAAAAAAAATTCAGTCCAGTTCCACTTTATTTAGGTAAATTATCATCTTAAATAAAAAAATCTTTAAATTTTTTGTTTAGTTTTGACTTAATTACTGCGCGGAGTATGTTATTCTTTCAGAAAATGCTGTTTTTGGGGTCTGTACTTTCAGCGTTAATGATTATTCAATTACTAAATGAATCAATCAATCGTTTTCACTCTAAAAATAAGATCATTTCTGCGACTTTTTTGACTTATATGTCGCATGCTAATATACTTTTCTCTATCACAACATTTAGATCAAAACCTATTTATGACACACATGTAGCTATAAACTCCAGATGGACAGTAGTAGGTCTGTGGGTCAACAACTCAGTCAGTGATGGTGAGTCGGGGCTCAGACTTAAAAGTCCTCTGATAGGTTTTGACAGGCTTGAACTACTGCCAGCTCAAAGAAACATTCAGTTGTATGACGGGTGTGAGGCAACACTCCCATTATGAGACAAATATATATAAATACTTGGCATTTGGTCGTGTTAGAGAGGGAGAACTTGGACTCATGTGGCTTGATTTACCTGTAGAACAACACAGTGTGTGTCTTTCTGTGCCTGCTCGCTTCCTTCCTCTTGAGACAGCAGTATTGATCCCATACATCCGCCCGGAGACTGAGACTGAGTGAGTGTGAGTGTGTCCAGGAGCACATTAAAGCATTGTGGCAGCACAGAATTACCGGTAATGCCATTAAAGCTGTTGTGTGTGTGTGTGTGTGTGTGTGTGTGTCCTGTTCGTGGTGCCACACACGCAGCAGCAGTGTGTCTGAACGTTAAAGAGGATTAACACTGTGTGTTTTACCCCGAGCTGTTAACTCGCGAATGATCTGTCACTGATACACATTTTAGTCAGGTGAACTGGGATCAATTGATGCCTGCAACCTGAACTGAATGTCAGCTCACATGAGATGTGATATGGGAGGGTTGTGTCCTGGATAGAGTGCAATGAAACCATCTGTGAGTCTTTGACCCTCATTACGGCACATATGCTCCATTCTCTGGTTGTACGTTTCAAGGACTGCTTTGTGTTGAAGAAACCAAGAAAAAAGGGGGTTACAGTAATTTTATGTCTTGGAGGCCTTAAAAAGTCTTAGACTTGTGTATCTAAGGCTACGTTAACACAATTCTGATGTTTTATTTTATTTTATTGTGTTGTTCACATTTCCAAAGATATTCGACTTCTGCAAACGACCTATAAGAGTCCCTCATGCGCAGTAGAGCCACAGAGAGCTGCTTAGTGTTTTGCTAACGCGATAAAAAGAAGGAGAGCTCAGTGTTTGGGGAAGTAAATATGGAAGCTAACGGTGAGCATATTTTGTGTTTTTGAAGTTGTTTTCCATCCAGAGCCAGCAAATTAACAACTTAATCCTCATTATCACCCGCCAAGGTTGTTATTTTTTCTTCCCGCTTTGCGTGTATCAGGTCACAGAATAATGACGTTTGTCGAGTATCAATGACGTTCAGGTCAGACGCCTTCAAACTGGCCGTTCAGACACGATACATTTGAAAAGATCAGATACGAATCGGATTTCAGATCACATGTCAATGGCTGCGTTCACACTGCAGCCTGAAGTGACCCAATTCAGATTTTTTTGACATAATGCGACCTGTATCTGATCTTTTCATGGCAGTGTGAACAGCAGGTCGGATTCTATTTCGGATGTGACCCATATCTGATATGTATTTGATTCAAATGTGACCATAACGTCCAGGTCTCATTCATCCGAACTGAACGTCACTGATTCTCAACAAATCTCACTATTCTGCGTCCTGATACGCGCAAACGGGAAGAAAAACAACAACCATGATGGACTATAATGAGGATTAAGTTGTTAATATGTTGCTCTGGCCGGGCACCAACTTCAAATGTGTAAGCTAAGTTCCACCGTTAGCCTCCATGTTTCGCCGTAAAACACTTTTTACAGTGGTTGGCAGAACACAGAGAACGCTGACGCTATTGCGCCCTCTACTGCGCATGTGGGTCACGTTCAGGTCGTTTGCCCGTTCACACTGCAGACACATACAGGTCCATTTATTGGCAGTGTGAACGGACCAGCAAAAAAAATCGGAATTGGCAAAAAAATCGCAATTGGGTCACTTCAGGCTGCAGTGTGAACACAGCCAAAGTAGCCTGGGTCACATTCGAAAAAGTAAAATCTGATTATTCAGACTGTCATGAAAAGATCACATACAAAAGGCGAAAAAAAAGTTTACAAAACAGCCTGGGAAATTAGAGGTTTAGAATTTATATAGGGAAAATAATTTAGAGGAAACTAAGTGAGGAAGATGTCTTGAAAGTCAGCAAAATCATTAAATGATTAATGATTAGCTCTGCTTCTATAGCATTAGCAGATGAGCAGAAGCTAATTCCAACTGAAAACAAATGCACTTATAAAATCATCTTTTCTGCTTTTATTTGTAAAAATGTTATGTATCCTTTTGTCCTCACTGCTTCTGGAAAGTACAAGCCTCCTTTGTGTTGTTCTTCGATAACATGAGAAGCAAATCAAACCCGGTGAAGGTTGTGACTTTAATATGACAACATGTATCACTGGACTCCGTCTCTTGTGGCTCGCTGGTCTCCTTGGCACGAGTCTCTTCTGACCCTGTTTCCCAAGGCATTTACAGAGACATTTACTGCTTCAATGCACTGAAATTTATCCGCGTTTCTCCAAACATGTCCAGTTAAAGTGAAGTTTGCCATTTAGACTCAGTCATTTTGCATAAAAACAGCATTAATTTGGATTTGTTTTTGTGGCCGTTTTTCCTTTTTCTGTAGCTTTGTTCCCTTTTTTTTTCCCCAGAGAAGAGATTAAACACAAGCTCTATATTCCTCTTTCTGATCTCAGCACAGAAAGCATAACTTTAGAGAGACTGGGATTTCAAAGGAGTGCTCAAAGTGAGATCCTGGGGCCTTTTGCCTAATTTCCAAGATTGATCTAAAATTTTCTGTGTTTTCTCTAGCAAATTTCTGACTCTTCAACCACAAAATAAGTCTTAGACTTGCTAGAGAAATGTGCTTTTTCCCTCATAAATTTCAGAGACTAATCTCAAAATTTTAGGGGTTTTTTGAGGCAAATTTTGAGATTTTTAAACTCAGAAATTTGCTTGTTTTCCTTGAAAATGTATCTGATTAATCTGAACATTTGAGTCTTTTTGAAGCTCAGAATTTTTTTTCTAGAATATTTCTGAGATTAATTGCAATATTTCTTAATTTTTTAAAGTAAATCTTCGCATTTAAAACCCAAAAATTTCTGGGAGGGTTTTCTAGAAAATATCTCTTAGAAAATGTATGAGTTTTATATGAATATGTCTGGGGTTTTTTTTTTTTGCAAAATTTTGACTTTTGTAGAGCAGAAAGTTCCAAGTTTTTTCTAGAAAATTTCTGTGATTTATCAGAATCACAGAAATGGGTCCCACCCACTGGACTGGTGGCGCTTGCCAGGCATGCAGAGACCCCCAGCTTGAAAAAACTCAGAAACTTTGAGATTAAGTAAAAAATGTTTGACTCTTAAAACCTTTGAGCCTGTAAATCTAACCACGATGTCATGCGAATCTTCCTCTGACGCTCAGGTACGTCCACGCCTTGTACTTGGGGGTGCAGAGCCGTTGGCATGGCGACCCGGAGCGGCGCCACTACTACTGGCGGATGATGTTTGAGAGCGCGGACATCAGCATGCTGCGTCTACTGGAGTCGTTCCTGAAGAGCGCTCCTCAGCTGGTGCTGCAGCTCAGCATCATGATCCACACCAGTCAGGTTCTGCCTCTTCAGGGTGAGCGACGACCCGACACCATCAGCAAACATTTTGGTGGATGTGAAGGCGAAGACCATCACAGACTTCAAACCACAGCCTTCATGGTGTTTCACTGGGATTTTATGTGTTAATTAGACCACGAGTTCTCAAACCTTCTACCCAAACGAGCTTTAAACTCTGACCCCCTTTGCAAACCCAAAGACAAAACAACTAAGAAACATCAACTTTTGGAATGTCTTTCATCCACTATTCCATAAATATTACATTCATTTAGCATAAATGCTGCTTCAATCACACCACATTAAAACATTTCTGAGATTAAATTCAAAGTTTCAGAGTTTTTTCCTGTAAATTTTCCACTTTTGGAGTTCAGAAATTTCTTTGTTTTTTATTATTCTTCTCTGAGATTACTCTCAAAATTTCTGAGTTTTCTCTTGCAAATTTTACACTTTTCAAACTAAGAAATGTCCTTGTTTTTCAAGCAAATTTCAGAAATTCTAGATTTCTCTTACAGATTTTCAATTTTTTAACTCAGAAATGTCCAAGTTTTTAGAATGTTGTTAAGATTAATCTTCAAATTTCAGATTTTTTTAAAGCAATTTCTGATTCTAAATAATCTCAGAAAGTTTCTGGACAAAATATTGTGAGAATTTTTTTCCCCCAAAAGTCATTTCTGAGTTTGACTTTTTAATCTCAGAAATGTCTAATTATTTTTCTAGAAAAATTCTCAGATTAATCAGAATCATAAATTTCTTTGAAAAAATATGATTTTTCTTTTTATTGATCTCAGAAATTTTCAAGAAAGAAAAAAACTTTCCAAGAATGTTTTTTTTCCCCAAAAGTAAAACATTTTTACACATTTAAATCTCAGAAATTTCAGATTTTTTTTCTGGAACATTTCTGAGCTTAATCGAAAAATGTCATATTTTTTTCTTGGCAGAAAACGACTCCTCTTTATTTCTATCCAACTTGTCTCGTCTCTGCAGGGATTTCTGCCTCCGCCTCCCTGCTGTCCCTCGCCTGGATGATCTCGTCCTACCAGAAAGTCCTGAGGGACTCGAGAGACGACAAGCTCCCCATGACCTACAAGGCCGTGATGGTCCAGATCCTGTGGCACCTGTTCACCATCGGCGCCCGGGCGCTGGCCTTCGCCCTCTTCGCCTCCGTGTTCCAGCTCTACTTCGGCATCTTCATCGTGGCGCATTGGTGCATCATGACCTTCTGGATCATCCAGGGCGAGACGGACTTCTGCATGTCCAAGTGGGAGGAGATCATCTACAACATGATGGTGGGCATCGTGTATATCTTCTGCTGGTTCAGCGTCAGAGAGGGCCGCACGCGCTGCAGGCTCCTCATCTACAGCCTGACGGTGTTCGTGGAGAACGTGGCGCTCACCGCCGCCTGGTTCGCGTACCGCGGCGCGGCCGAGCGTCACGGCGGCCCGGACTTCTACGCCGTCGTCATGGTTTGCATTGTGGCCAGCAGCTACGCGCTCGGCACCTTCTTCATGTTTGTGTATTACTGCCTGCTGCACCCTGACGGCTCCATGTCCGGGTGGGGCTACACGGCGCAGAAGGAGGTTCCCGTGGAGGTCATGGCGTCGCCGACCTCCAGCCTCCCGCCGGATGTAGTCGGCAGCCCGCCGCGGACCCTCCAGAGAACTAAAGGCCTGGACAGGGAGCCTGGGGTGGACGGAGACGTGTTTAAGGTGCGGCCTCCGCGGGGGGCCAAGCCCCCCGTGCCCCACCTCAAACCCAGGACAGAGGGCCCCGTCATCCGAATAGACCTACCGAGAAAGAAATACCCAGCATGGGACGCTCATTACATCGACCGACGGCTGCGGAAAACCATCCTGGTGCTGGAGAGCGCAGCCCCGGTGACGCCCAGGATCCAGTACCGCTGCCTGAGCACAGCCAAAGAAGTGATGGAGTACGAAACCACCGTGTGATGCGCCGGAGCTGCTGTGGCTCAGCTGGACATCCCGCCTTACCGTGAAGATGGCAGGAGGAACTGCTGTCGATGCGCAACAGTCTGTTTCAGCTCCGCGACGTCCGGTTGCTCTCTGTGCTGAAGAAGACAGAGGTGGAGCAACTTTATGTACTGCTAGGAAAAAGAGAAAGGGTTGAAAGAAGTTATGTTGTCTATAGGGCTGGGCGAAAAATCTATTTAGTCAATTTTTGAATATTTAATTTGTGGGAAATTAAGATTTTTTTTCCCCCCCATTAATGCACTCCTTGGGTGATGTCATTTTGTTTCTTGTTTCATTAGGATTTTGGAATCAGGTCAACTCTTCTACTATAAAGTTAAGACCAGACCACAAATTTATTTTTTTTAATTACGAGAATAAAGTCGCTTTTTTCAAACACAACAAAACAACAAAAATTAAAATGAGGAATTCTGAGCATCAAATTATTATCAGCCGCAGCACTTTTTAAATAGGGATGCAAACAGTTACACGAATTAACTGTCGATTAATTGTTTCAGATGATTAATAAAGTTAAACCTTCTGGTGTTGTAGTTTGGCCTCCATCCAGCAGAGGCGCTGCTAGTCATCCTTGATCCACAAACAAAGATGGCGCCAGAGCATAACGGGCCAACTGATGCTAAATGAACTTCATGCGGTTTTGTTTTAAATATAAACACTCGACAAGCTTTTTAAGTTTCACCTCAATAAAATTGGCTTAGTCTACTTGTTTTTTATCATTAAAACGACTTGTTTTAAGATGTTTTTTCTGTTAAAATTGTATCTTTAGCTAACGTTGACAATATTCTCGTAATTAAACAAAATAAAAAAATGCCATACCCTAATACTCTGTGGTAATCTTAAGGGATGATTAAAAAATATTTTATATCATTTGTAATTTCTCTTTTAGAAAAGAAAGCGAAAAAAGAACTAATCGGAAGTCGGATTTGACATGAAAAGATCGTATATTTAATTTTTAAGTCCTATCGCCCAGCCCTAGTCGCGTACAGAAGGTGCAAACTTTGGTTTCTGTATCAGTTCTCAGGTCATGAGGCACAAAGAGGGAAAAGCACAGGCAGGCAGAGAAACGTCGTTAATTCCTCTGCTGTGAGGGAAGCACCAACCTCTGCAGGGGGTTGACGAGCCTTCAAGCACGCAGGATTATTTATGGCAGCTACATCACCGCTGAGTACGTGAGGCTGATCAAAATTTAATCCTGCAAACAACCCACAAGAACCACAGCACAGGTACTTTTCTTGGTTATTGTCATTTTTCAGTAGCTTAGAGTCACGTTGCAAGGGAAGCGTGGAGTGTAAAAGCAACAATTTGGGCTGAATGTAAAAACTGTGGACAGTGTGAATATGTATTTCAAGGCTTTTTACGCATTTTTATGCGGTTAGGATTTTCAACATTCCTGTGGTTCTTTTTTTTTGTTCAAATGGAAAGACAATTTGTTTACAAGCGGGCTGTTATATCGTTAATTTCTCTTTTAAAAATGAAAATGCACTGAAAAACTAATTTGTTGTGATTTTTATAATTTTTACAGGGCATAAGTGTGATGGACTTTACATGTCCAAATATAAGCCCATCTACATGACAGATATTATTTAACATGTAAATTATTGTATAATGAAGAGGGAGTTTTAGGGACACAGGTGTTTGTTATTGTAACTGTACTGATACTTTCTTAAAGGAACTATCTTAAAAAATGTAGAAAAAAACAAACAGTTCCCAAACTTGAAGTCCAAGCATAAATGCTATGATAGTAGTGATGGTAAAAACACAAGATTCAGTTTTACTTTGAATACTTTGCAGTGGGTTTCCTGGCATTTTTTAATATTAAAAACACATTTCCAGAATTCTCTGTAATCTTAAACCCATTTTAAAAATATGAATACTGAACAGTCAGAAAAAATGGAACCTATGACAACCAGAGATGAATGGATGGATGGATGTTATGTATGTATGGATGTATGGATGAATGATGAGACAGATGGACAAATGGATGTTCTTGATATGTGAATGGATGGATGGAAGAGATATTGATGGTTGGATGGATGAATATATGTACATATGTATGGATGGATGATTAGACAGATAGAGCAGATGGATAGTTGGGTGGATGAGCAGAGATGGATGGTTGGATGAATAATTGGACAGGTGGATGGATTGATGGTTGGGTGGATGAATAGATGGATTGATGGATGGACAGAGGATGGTTGAATGGATGGATGGATAGATGGTTAGCTAGATGTTGGATGAATAATTAGATGGATGGTTGGATGAATAATTAGACAGGTGGATGTATTGATGGTTGGGTGGATGAATAGATGGATGGACAGAGGATGGTTGGATGGATGGATGGATGGTTAGATAGATGTTGGATGAATAATTAGCTGGATGGATGTTGGATGGGTGATTGGATGGATGAGCAGATGGATGGTTTGATGGTCCATAATGTGTTTCAGATCCTCTGAATCTCTTTCTGTGTTTTAGTTTCCTCAGATTGAACTGAACTGGATCTATTCCAGTTCACCATCTGATCTCAGTCTGAGGTTTTTAAACCCAAAGCTAAAGAAGACATTTTTTTCTTAAATTACATCCAACAGGTTCTAAACTCTTACCTGGCCTGTTTAAAATGGACCAGGTAAAATGCAGATAGAAAATGGACATTTCTGAATTGTGTGTTTTCGAGGTGTGTGTTTGTTTGTGAGCTTCACAGACCAACACAAGGGAAGATGGTGGGGCTGAGCAGGGGGATTATGGGTAACTAATCTGAAACTGTGTCACCGAGATGCTACGGTTCTCTTGCATGATCTCAGTTTGTTTTCCCAAACGACTCTGAACAAAATCCACCTCCCACAGAGACTCTTTTAAAAATTATTTTCCTTTTTATTTGCATTCCCTGCTGCGGTTTCCTGGAAGCCGCTCAGGCTGTAGTTATGGTGCTAAAGGTTAGAGTCCATCATGTGAGAACCATAAAGTGAACCATAAAAAGTGCTTGTTGTGGCAGGACCTGGGTGAGGCTGTACCTCAGAGACAGAGCTGGAATCAAAAAGCCTTAAGCTGGTTGTGCCAGACTGTTGCAGTTCTGATAAATAAAATAAAAACAAAAACTGATCAACAAGAAGGTGATGACAATTTCATTGTGGTATTGTTGCTGAAATAAAGAGCAATGTGTTTACCTGAGTTCCACTTTTCCTGGCTGATTCAAACCACAGATGTATCACAGCTCTGGTAGGATGTTCAGACGGTTTAAACTTAGTTAAATTCAACCTACCTTAAAATAATTAAATTGAGTTATTATAAGTAAAAGTACCTCCAAGTACACAATAAAAGGATGGAGTCAGTTTTTATTTTGTTTTTTGTAAAAAAAATACCTGCACAGGTTAAATAATAGTGCGAAGAATATGGAGACTGCAGGATGTTTGCAGACATTAATAAGCTTTTATAATTGGCTGAATGGAAGAAAATTCCCTTAAGAGGATTTATTATTCAAACAGAAGTTTTGTGCTTCCATTTGTCTTTCACCTGCTTCTAAAAAAAGACAAGACAAAAAAAACACTCAGCCATTTTTGACAATAAGTTCCCTTTTTTGGTGTCTTGAAAATGAGTAGTTTCAAAAACCTACTGATTGTTAAAGGGGTGGTATTATATAAAATTAACTTTTTTGAGCTTTACATCATGTTGTAACAAGTTTGTCCAAAGTGTGGCTCACAGGCCATTTGTGGCCCTTGAAATTATTTTGTTTGGCCCCAGACCACAACACACACACTAAATAAATAAATCAATTAATTAATTAATTAATTAATTACAGGGAAAACCATTGATGACCCAAAAACTTGAAAATTCTCTGTTTCCAAATTTAAGGCAACAGTCCAAAGCCCTTTTAATGTTTGGATTTTTAATGATGTACAGATTTTGTTAAAAATGTTTTTCAAATTTTTAAGTTAACACATTTCGTGGCCCATCAGTAATTTAAATTTGCTAGTTTTGGCAAAGTTTGGACACCAAGGTGTTTAAGTGTTATTCACTCCTCAAAAGCATACCTGGAGCATTGCCTGGATTCTTTCGTGAATGCTTGAGAAATACTTTAATCTACCATTATCCTATGCAGTTCCTTCAGACTAGCCAGCAGCAATTAGCAAGCACCCGGTGGAACTGTGTATCATCTGGGCTGATTATAGGAGCGACTTCTCAGTTTAACACTGGTAGAAATGTTGTGAAAGGGTTAATAGAGAAGAGCAATGTGATGACTTCCTGAGATCAGGAGCTTCTTAAAGAGACAGATGCCCAATTTCAAGGCTTTAAATTACAGAATTAAATTTCTTTTAAGTCGTATTTAATAAATGTAATTTTTATAGCAACTGAAGTTAACAAAATTACTTAGTTGTGCTATAAAATGGCTTTATGTGCCTGGAAATACATCACACTGACCCTTAGATCACATTTCACTCTGTGAAATTAGAATATAATTTATGCCTAAACAACAGAAAACAAGGTTGAAGTGCATGAAACTAAGATCCAAAAATAAATCCCTAATAGTGAAGATGTTGCTGGAAGGAAACAAGCACATTGCGTCCGTCCTTGATAAAGACGTGTTTAAATTAAATGCGGCTGCGTGTAATTTAAACGAGCGGATCAGATGCTCGTCTTTAGTTCTGCAGGAATGCACAGGGGGACACTTTGGGTTTGGTGATTATGAAGCTGTTTCCAGGGTTATATGGCATCTGTCCTCAGAGCGAAACAAATGCAGATCATCTCGTTAATACACAGGGAAAAGAGTCTGGATCCCAGTCCAACTGGAAATTCATGGGTGAAATTCTAGGAAACAGATTATTCAGTTACACAAAAATTATTATTTTTCATCATAAAATTCATAGTTCTCATAAAACTCAAGCTGTCAGAAGAGACGGAGGATGTGCAACAATTGAAGGTGGTTTATTTCTTTTGTTTTCGCCTCAAATTAATCTGGACAGAAATGTGACATTAATTACAGCACAGTTACATTTTTATGTCATGTTTTATGATGCCAGAAAGTGTAATAGTTTTTGTCACTCTTAAAGGGCCAGTGTCTTATATATTTTCTTGTGTTCCCTTCTTGAACACGTGATTTTAACAAACTATCCATGTCTGCTACAAGGTAAAACAACTGCAAAAATACAAAATCTTACCAAGTATTTTTGTTCCAGTTTCTAGTGAAAATATCTTAATACACTAGAAAAAACAAAACTAACTTAGTTAGAAGTAACTTTTCATCTGTCAGAAGATTATTTTGCATATAACAATAAATTTTCCCATGTTATAAGGGAGAATAAGTTCTTATATTTTGCTGAAAGGTTACTCATAAGTTAGTCTTGTCTTATTTCAAGTATCTCACTAGAAACTAGACCAAAAAATAGCTTTTGTGTTTTTGCTGTGATTCAGTGAAGATCCAATATACAATGAAGAAGGGATGACAGACAATCACAGACATACACAACATAACTGACTTATGTTATGTTGTGTAAAATAACATGAACACGAACGAAAAAGTTCATGTTTGAACTTTTTGGCATGTTGACAAAATGGTAATTAAGGTTTTCAAGAGTTCACTTTCAGTTTCATTCTTACAACCCAACAACTGTGAGTCCTAGATCAAGCTCCAGGCCAAACTGTCACACTAAATACTGTTATTAGTTTTAAATACCAACCTGTTGAGTTAGAAGTTTTTGTCTGACAGTCATAGGTTGAAATGCAGCCGACTTATTCACAGGTTCCAAGTATCTAGGAGAAGCATTTGGTTTTGATATGAAATCGTGTTTGAACATGACTGAACAGGCTTCAGGTCTACTGATCATTACATTTGTGAAAGGAAACAAAACAACTAAAGTTGTACACTTTAAAACATAAGAAATTTTCCTAACCAGATGATTAAAGAGTTGGTAGACAGATATTGGTGGTTTATGATATGAGGAAGTGTTTATCAGCTGTTCGGGCTTATCTTGAGGGTTGCACATTTATGTTGACACTGCAAGACTTTCTAGCACATCATGATTACGAAACTGTATTTCATAACTTTGCTACCTCATCATTACAATCTATATTTTTTACACAGACATGCACATTTTCAAAAGAGTTGTTTTTCAAGCAAAGAGTTTTATATGACAGAGCATTTAAATAACTTTAAAAATTTCAGGATGATGTGTATAAGTTACAAATTAAGAGTCACCACTCTACTTCACTCAATTTGTGTCACACAGATGGATTCCTTTCTAAAAAGCTGTCTATAACTTGGCATGAAACTTCCAACAATGCATTGTTCTGCCTTTTATGTGGTTAGAATAAAAGCCAGCTAATTGACAAATTAAAGTAATTTTATTATGCCTAGTTTTCAATTTTCTTTGTGTTTCTAACTTTTTTTTAAATGTAGGCCTACTTTTGTCTGCATCTGGACTTTGTGAGAGGCAAGTAAGGGACAATTAAGTCCAATAACACAATTTTAAGGTGCAAATTATGAAATTACATATTTGATCAATGTCACTACATTATCAAAAAACAATAAGTTCTCAAAACTAAAGTTGACTTTATGGGGACTAATAAAATGGTCCAAATTTTTCAGATATTAACTTTAAAATTTACGTCTTTTCATGACTCCTCTCTTCCGGTGCTACACCCAATCAACTGTCGGGAGCGAGGGGATTTTCTGAAGTACCCAATCACCTCCTCTTATTTTCAAGGTTTACGCTGCATAATTAGCTTAACAACCAATCACGTCTAAGTGGGCGTGGCTAAACTGCACGTACCGGCACTCGTTGCCTTTGTGTTCAACAGCTGCATTTTCAGAGTAGAATGGCGACCGCCGTGTGCGGTCTGCAGTCTAGTAACGGTAAACAGGCGAGAGCTCGTCGAGAACACCGGCGGAAGACGAAGGACTCCCTCAGGAGACGGGCGGCTATTTTCTTCCTCAGCAACATTTCTCTGGATGGAAGACCCCAGGGTCAACCTACCGCTGGAAATGCCGACCAAAACGCCGGTGAGGAGACCGGACTCAGGGACGGAGAGGGCGGCGCGGCCGTTAAGCTCCTCCGGACTGATAGCCGAGGTCCGGTCAACCAGGTGACAGACCCCGCAGCGGAGCCGGAGAGCGGCTCGTCCTCCAGTTTACCCGGGGGACTCGGTCTTTCCCGGCCTTCGTTGGTAACGTCTCCTGGACCGACTGCCACCAATTCCGTGGGACCCAACGAGGTATTTTTAGAGCTCAGCGGCGCGGGGGAGACGCAGTTTCCGGGTATCCCGCTGTCTCCTTTGACGAGCGGACACCAGCCCTGCTCCAGGGCCAAATCCACGCCCGCCGTACTCAGCCCGGCCCCGGCCGGAAACGCTCTGGATTCCCGGCAGAGGTGAGGCTCGTTGTCGGCGAGTCTCCACGGAGCACCGTGGGCCTCAAAACGGGCCACTGACTTCCGTATTCAATGGTTTTGATTCGCTGTACCAGAGGAATCAACTCATATGATCCAGATTGTCTGCCATATAAATTACCTGTAACATTAACTGATTTGAATGTTGCACTATTTGTTCATTCCCTTTTGACTTGCCTTACAAAAACTTATATAAACCTACTTTTAATTATAACAACCTATTTTTGGCCGGCCCCAGGTATTGGTAAGCCTATGAGCTATTGATAAGTTAATCAGATTTTAAATTAAAATGAGCTTCCATTCTGGTGATTAATATTTTTGAAGGGCAGTTTTTGTTTACAGAGACTTCATAATTCATTTTATTTATGGTTTCCGTTGTCTGAGTTTTTTCTGTTCTGTTTATTTATTGTTCTTGGTGGTTGTGTTTTGTTTTGGATATTTAAAATATCTACCAGGTCCAGTGTGGAGTGTCCTGAACAAAATTAATGTTTATGAGAGGGAAAGTTGCATGATTATCCTATTGTCAATACTTGAAAAAGTACTCAAAGCAGCAATATTAATTTTGTTCAGTCTCCATAATTGATTTTATTAGTTGTTTTGATGTTTATTCTGGATATTTAAAGCATTTTCCAGTTTAAGTGTTAAATGTTAATCAGAATTTTAATTTTATTGATCTTTGAGAATGTGTTCTTGCATTATTCTGTCATTACTGTTATATTACCTGCAATGGTCTCAAAACATCGATATTATCATTTATCTCAACTTGTGGGACAATTTATTGTCCAGCAAAATTTCTTATTATGACAGTTCTAGTTATTTGTAATTTTTTAAAGAAAAAAAAGTGAGGGAAAAAAAATTGGTTAAAATTGTAAGTCAAATTTGGTATAAAAAAATTAATCACATTTTATTTTCAAGCCAGATTGCCCAGCATTACGGGCCCCCAAAGAAAATTCTGCCTCGGGCCTCATTTAACCTTTGTCCGGCCCTGGAGCTGCGTCACATGAATGTTTTGGGTTTGCCTGCAAAATCGTCCCGTAAATCCGTCTCTTTCTGTTTTTTACGCAGGCAGAGGAACATTTCTGGTTCTCCTGGACCTAAGGTGCCAAAGAAAGTTCACTTCATCAAGAGCATGAGGCAGTATGACACAAGAGGAAGCAGGTACATCCGCTTTAAAATCACATTTAATGAGCAGAACACAGAAAAACAATCTGTTGTAATAATCATAAAGGTGCTTTGGTAGCAGCAGCATAATGCTCCTGCATGGAGTTGTTGTAAGCTGATTAATTCTGGTACAGAGGGTGCAGAGAAATAACCGGGATACACAGCTGCTGTTGGGGGATTGCCACAGCGAATTTAATCACCCTTAGAAGCTTAGCAAAAGCCAAAAGAGGTGCAGTGAGGAAATCTAACACCGTATTGCACCAGCGGTAAGGTTATCCCGAAGCAAGATGTGGCTTAGATGACATGCTGTTGGTGTCCGATGTCATGAATATTTTGGCTCTATTTTTCAGTTGTCTCATCATCTCCTTCATATTCATCTCCACATGCTTTCGTTTGTTTGTTTGTGTTTATTCTGCCGGTGAGAGCAAACTAAGTGATCCTAAACTGTCCCACAGGTTTGAGTTTCTGTTTTTGTCCCAACGGGAAGCGAACCCGTTTAGATTGTGTAAGTTAAAGACCTCAAACTCCAGCAGATGCCTGTCAGCCCTGAAGCTCTGGGTGTTTATTGGCAGATTTCTACAGCAGAGGCTGCAGAGTGCATGTCATTGTTGTCTTGAGATGAGCTAAAGCCGGTGTTTTGTACATTTACTGGTTGTGGTGGTGTCATAAAGACTGGGAGGAACTAGTTTCTCCACATTTTACTCCATACAGAAGCTCTATGGAGTCAGAGTGTGTTTGTTTATGTGTTGTGTTTCAGCTGATTTGCCTCCAGCCTGTTTCTCTTTACCAAAACAGTTCAGTCTCAGAGAGTTATACAAGATATAACTAAAAAAAAACACTTCTAGACAATTTTTAATAGACTAACAAAACAATTCTGATTATTATTGGTTTTAATATGTTTTAATGCTTCACTTTATCAGCTTTGCACATCATGTCAAAGATGGCAGCTAAAAATTAATTCCAACAGGGAAGTTAAATATCATTCAAAGAGTCGTTGTTGATGGTGATGCTGTGGGCAGGAAGGCTCTCCACTAGCAGCCAGTCTTGCTGCGAATCCAAAGAGGCCTCTGACTGAAGACCGCTTGTTGCTGGATGGCAGTCTCATGACATGCTAACAGCTCTATTTCTGGACAGCAGAGATGATATTTCACTGCTAATCCACCTAATTAGATCTTGCTGCCTCAGAGATGTTGGAGTAGGAGACATGATCAATTAAACAGACCGTTTGGGATAAACGGGATACATTTGAGGATAAATCTGGGGTCATAGTTCACGTTTTATTTGAGCTTTTGAGATGCTAATGAGCTGCTCCCACTTGTAAAAACAACACCTTGTTGCCATGGTGACGCATCACAACAAACATCCTTAAGTAAAAAAGTAAGAGAAAAAAATCCTTCCTGCTTCACAGCATCCAGAACAAGAGGGACTAATTGTCCATACATGCAATGTCTAAACAAAAAAATGAGGAATAAAGTTTACAAATTCTAAAATCGGATTATAAATATATCATTTATATTCTATCTCGGCTTGTTCCAATCTGCACAAAAATCGTAATTCTTCTGTACATGTATTAATTTTTAAATCTCCATTCAGCTCTGCTATACAGTAAGATAATAGTATCCCTTTAATAATTAACAGTGGATAAAGAATGGAAAACAATACCTAGACTGTAATGTATTAAAACGCACAAATTGGGAAAAAATTTTACTGTTTCTTTTATTATGATTAGCTGCCGTCTGTTATAAATTTGACTGATGGCAAATAAAAGTTTGAAATTTGTGCAAGTGAAACATAAAATTTCTGCCCTTTTTTTCTCTTTCAGTTTCATCTGGTAAGACAAACATCTTGCAGTACGACTGTTGCTTCTCTGATTCAAATAAACCAAAATAAAACTCTTTGCCTTTATGTTACAAATAACAAAAAAATAAATATAAATGTAATTTATATCTCTGTTCAATTATAGCTGCTTTATAGTTAAATTAAACTCTTTGCATTGACAGGTTGACTTTACCTTTACGCAGCTTACAATGTTGTTTTTTTTTAGTGTTATAAATGTAATAATTACCAATGGACTTTATGATGACAATTTATGCATTTTATGTTTCCAGCAGAAATTTGAACACACAAGGATTCTGCACAGAGACACTTTCCCTCAGAAAGTCCTCCATAAATGGAAGGAAAAATATATAATTCATGCTCCACATTTCTGTGACAAAGTTAATTATTAACATGCATAAATTAAAAAAAACATGAATAAAACAGCATTTTAAGAGAGCAACTTGACTTCAGTTGACCTGCTGAAGACTTTCTGAATATCTGACCCCAGGCTGGTTGGTGTTTGGCGCTTTCTGAAGGTCCATATCTCATCATTAGCTCTGTGACTGACTGTGATGGTGAAGATGAGCCGGGTGTCGTTGCTTTCAGTGGTTTTCACAGCCGTGTAGCTTCACTAGTGACCGTCTCTAGATGTGGCTCTGTGACTTATTTCTGTGTCACTGCTAGGGATGGGCGATACGGACTAAACGTCCAGCAAAACATTTATTTACCGTCATAATACTGATGATAAATGCTCATTTACAGTCTAATTTGGTGGTTGTTTTATTGGGCTGTCACTACGGCTGCAAGAATTTAAGTTATCAATTTTTCTGACGATTAATCGGATTTTTTAAAATTGCCATATTCATGGCAGTGTAATTATGCAGGAATTGGCACAACAGCTAAATTTCAAGTAAGTAAGCAGAAAAAACAAAACACCTCACCAATACAAACACAGTACACACAGTTCTGTTAAAATAAGTAAAAAATAACAACAAAAGAAAACATTTATTCAACAAATGAATAAAACGGTGAAGCTAAAACTAGGAATGCACTCACTTGAAAATTTGGGCCAATATCGATATTTATCATAATTGCTGTTATGGCCGATAATCAATACTTTCTGGTATTATATATATTTCCCTACCTTTTTCACACCTTTGGTCAAAAAATTTAATTACCAGAAAGAGACAGCAACAAGATGGAAATAAATATTGTAGGTTAAAATCAGCCCAGTTTTATCTATTGGGCCAATGCAATATAGTAAAAATGACTAATATCGTTCGATACTGATGTTAGTACTGATATATCGGGCATTCCCAGCTAACACTTTGTTTTTTTTTGTACAGTTTTGGCTTAACTACTGCTCTGAATATGTTGTTAAGGAAATTATAATTTTTCTGAGTCTGTAAAATCCAGTTCATTAATCAATTACAAAATTAGTAGTTGATTATTTCAATAATAGATTAATCGCGATTAATCCGATTAATCGTTGTGACTGCTGCCCATAGAGTCATGTAAGGGCTTCGATATTTCCATTGGTTTCTGCTCTAAAGGAGAAAAACATTAAATTTCCTCAGTATCGACCTCAGTCATGCGTAGTTTTCATGTTCTGCGTATAAATGTAAATTCCCATGGCCCCCCAGGATGATTGCCCCTCCCTGGTCGCTGCGGCTGATGTCTGTGGTGTGAGTCCTGGCGGTTCCTGTCGCTGCTGTCTGTAGACTGACACTCCATCTGTTCTGTCTGCCTGTTCATGCTGTGTCCTGCAGGATCATGCTGATTTGTACCAAGCGGTCGCTTTATGCTGCTTTCTCAGTGCTGCCCTATGGAGAGAGAATTCGCCTCAGGTACTAAGAACGCAGCTGCCTCCTCCCCTCCAGCAGGGGGCGACGCCTCCCACCCTCACTCTTACGTTCTCATCACCACCCGTCTGACCCACGTCCTCCTCAGAGGAGATCCGGGTCGGCGCCGACAATTACCTAGAAATGTCTGTGTGTTTGAACAGCGACCCGAAGCTGGACGCTCAGAGGCAGAGGCTGTCGTCTGGGCCGGCCGCTGAGCTGCAGCCGGCGCTGGAGGGAGTGGAGCCGGGCGCCGCCGGGAAGGTGAGCATCCAACCAGCCCAGCATCCAACCAGCCGAGCGTCCAACCAGCCCAGCGTCCAACCAGCCCAGCGTCCAACCAGCCGTACAACCAAACGCACAACTAATCACACATTCAGCCGCACATCCAACCAGCCGCACATCCAACCAGCCGAGCATCCAACCAGC
>CAEGAF010050072.1:78789-90378 GCA_903067075.1 Micropoecilia bifurca
CCAGTCATACATCAAACTGTACATCCAACCAGTCATACATCAAACTGTACATCCAACCAGTCATACATCAAACTGTACATCCAACCAGCCGTACAACCAGTCGTACAACCAACCAACCGTACAATCAACCAGTCGTACAGCCAACCAGCCATACAACCAACTAGTCGTACATCAAACTGTACAACCAACTAGCTGTACAACCAACATATGTTGGTTGTACGGCTGTACCTCCAACCACCTGTACATCCAACCGTACAACCAACCAGTCGTACAACCAACCGTACATCCCACCAGTCGTACAGCCAACCAGCCGTACAGCCAACCATACAACCAACCAGCCGTACAATCGCACAACTAATTGCACATCCAACCGCACATCCAGCCATTCAACCAGCAGTACATCCAACCATACAACCAACCGCCCATCCAACTGAACAACCAACCATCCAACCGTACCCCCAACCAGCCGTACAACCAAACGCACATCCAACTTTACATCCAGCTGTACAACAAGCCGTACAACAAACCATACAACCAACCGTACTTCCAGCCATACATCCAACCAACCATACAACTATCCAGCCGCACATCCAACTGTACATCCAAATGTAAATCCAAACGTACATCCAACCAACCGTACAACTATGCAACCATACATCAACCATCCAACTGTACAACCAACCATTCATGCAACCAACTGTATAACCAACCTCACATCCAACCATCCATACAACCATCCATTCAATCAACCAAGCAACATCCAACCGTACAACCAACCAACCAATCATGCATCCATACAGCCATCAACCAGCTGTACATCTGCACATCACCCATCTGTCCGTTCATCCAACCATCTATTCATCCAACCAACCGTCCGTCTGTCCGTCCAATCCACATTTATGCATTTTATAAAATAAGTTTTAGTGAAAAATCTGCAGAATGTCTTTTTTGTCACATAATCAGAATAATTGATTACTACAGTAATTATTAGCTGCGGCTCCCATATGTATGTAAATATCTGAGCTGTATAGGTTTGATTCTGTGTGAACTGGAGAAAATTCATAAAAAATTAAACATTTAGCATCCAATTTTTGTTTTATTTAAATCTTTATAATTTTAGTTTAGTAATTTGAATGACCGAAAAAATAAGCGGTACGATTCCTGGTTTTCAGACGGTGTCGTACGCTGAGTTTCTGTTCCCGACCAACGCCTTGGTGAGGCAGAAGAGAACCAGCATCTCGGAGAGCAGCACATCCCAGTGTCGTTTCCGTAGCAACGGGCAAAAAGGCTTCACCCCTGCTCGTCCGAGCAGCAGCACACCGCAAGACCCATGTAGGACTCCAAGCTTACACACACACACACACACACACACACACACACACACACACACACACACACACACACACACACACACACACACACAGTCCCCCCAGATCTGACGGTTCTCTGGATTGTGTGTTGCAGACATAGAGGAGGTCGGGGATTATGACCCCAACCTGCTCAGTGACCCCCGGTGGCCGTGTGGGAGACATAAAAGGGTCCTGATATTTGCATCGTATGTGGTGAGCAGAGCTGCAGCTTCTCTTTCTGTTCCCGATTATCTCTGTGGAAGTAAATTAAAAAAGGTGCTAAACTGTTTATTTTTTGTATTAGAAACGCTGCAGGAATCAAATTACATTTGAATTATTTAATTAGGTTTTGATGAAATCCTAACAAATTTTATCAAATTAGATTATAGACTTAAAATAAATCTAATTCTCTTGCAGTTTGAAGAAAAGTTGAGACAAATCCTCACAAGAGGCCGAGTTGAATTGTTAAACAATGGACTTTTGCCTTTTTTTTTTGAAGGGATCTATAATACAAAATTCACATTTTAAACGTTTTTGTAATCCCATTTGCTGCTTCTTAAAACACCATGCCATTTTTGGCAATAAGTTATGGTTTTTGGAAAATTAGCCATTTCAAAAACCTCCTGTCGCTGCGCCGTTACCTAGCAACCCAAGTTGAGCCCAGCCCGTCACCTAGCAACCGAAGCAGAGCTCTGGCACGTTTGGTGAGGTTAGGATGGGTCTATGGGCTCTGCAAATCATGCTTATTACATTTTTCACACAAAATTATTCCTAGATAATCAGACTTTGGTTTACTGTTTTGAGCTCCTTGCAGGATGAGCTGTTTTAGGCATCCTGTCACTTTAAATCTAAATAAGCAGCCACTGGCCACACCCCCCCAGCGCAATGTTTACACTCACATGTGAAAATGGCTGCAAACAGATGCGTAATTATACAGCCGTACATCTTTGAAAAGCATTAGTAGAGGCTCCTGCACAACCAACTAGAATGCAGCAAGTGGTTTCTAAATGGCAGTCAACAAATAAACCTCTTGTCTTTTCCAGCAGCCATTGTACAGCACTTAGAGCGGTAAAGCCGGGTGACCAAACATTCTAGACTTCTACTTGGGTTGCTAGGTAATGGGCTGGGCTTGGCTTAGGTTGCTAGGCAACGAGACAGCGCCCATTGAATGTGACACAATGAGAAGGTTTTGGATATGTCTCATTTTCCAGACACCAAAAATAAAATAAACTTATTGTCAAAAAAACAGCTGGATGATTTGTTTTTTAAAGCACTTGGTTTGTTTTTAAAAGCAGCTGAGACCCAAATGATTTATAAAAAATTTGCAAAATGTTAATTTTGAATTATACGTCCCCTTTAAAATTTGGGACAAAGCAATATCAGTTAATCTGTAAGAGCAAAACATGTAAAACACAATGTGAACAGAATATAACTCACACAGATGGTCGTGTCCTGGTTTCTCTTGACCATCTGTGTGAGTTTCTGAGGCTGGTTGCAGAAATCAGGACAGTCAATCTGCCGAGTCTTTACAACCTCTGGAGAGAGAAATACTCCCTTTATGTCGAGCTCATGTGATGCTATATCTTTGTTCTGTCACATGGCAGCAACCGTTAGCCCTTAGTGTGTGTGCGTTAGTCTGTAATACCTTGTGGGGACCATTTTCCTGACACATACTACGTTGTGGGGACCGAAGCCTGGACCCCACCAGGAGATTTAGGGTTAGATTTAGGACTAAGGTGTGAATTGAGCTTTGGTTAGGATTAGGATATGGTAAGGGTGTAGAAATGAATGGAAGTCAATGGAAAGTCCCCACAAAGACAGGTGTGTGTGTGTGTGTGTGTGTGTGTGTGTGTGTGTGTGTGTGTGTGTGTGTGTGTGTGTGTATGTGAGAACACCACTTAGCAGCAGGTTTGTATTGAGCTGCTGGTTTGTTTCCCGTCTCTGCAGACGACCATTATTGAATACGTGAAACCGTCCGATCTGAAGAAGGACATGAATGAAACCTTCAAGGAGAAGTTTCCTCACATCAAGCTGACACTGAGCAAGATAAGAAGGTGTTTCTCTTCTTCTTCTGTGGTTTTAGGATCGTCCTCTCTCAACATGGTCACACTGCAAAAACACAAAATCTCACCATGTAAATTTGGTCTAGTTTCTAGTGTAAATATGTTAATGCATATGAAATTAAACAAAACTAACAAAATTCCTTAATATTGATGAACAAGTCCAGTTGCAGATTATTTCACTTGTAATAAAACATTTATAATAGAAATAATCTGCCAGTGGAACTAGTACTTTTTCATTATTGTTAAGGAATTATTCACCTAAAAATCTCCTATGTTGCTGAAAAATTCATTTTTGTCATTTAAAATTCGATATTTGCCACTAGACCAAAAATAGTTGTGTTTTTCACAGTTCCGGCTGAAACAACTCGCTCTTTCTTCTCAAACAATGGAGTAACTGTGACTTCTTCTTCTCTGCCAGCCTGAAGAGGGAGATGAGGGCCATGAGCGAAGAGTGCGGCCTGCAGCCGGTCACCATAGCGATGGCCTTCGTTTACTTTGAGAAACTGGTGCTGCAAGGTCGCCTCAACAAGCAGAACAGGAAGCTTGTGGCGGCTGAGTGCGTCCTGCTGGCTGCGAAGATCAGCAGCGATCTGCGCAAACCAGAAGTCAAGCAGCTCATTGATGTGAGTCAACATGCTAACGGCGCTAACAGGATCTGATTTAAAGACTGCAGAACCTTTAATAACGAGACCTGAACGCTTCGTTCACCTCAGGGGTTTTACTAAGCAGCTTCTGTGTGGCTGCGGTTCTGTAGAAATATTGTCCTGTGTAGTTTATCTGAACAGAATGTAATTTAAGAGCTGCTAAAGGCAGAATTTATTTAAATTAAACTTCATGTTGTCATGTTTTTAGGAAGCTGTAACAAAGATGGCCGTCTACTGAAAGGCTCGTCTTATTCATGTGGTGAACCAGAGAATGTGAAGATGTTTAAAGGTTTATACACATCAGTTTACCAGGCTTACCATCAGTTTACAACCTTGTAATTAAAAAAACATCTGGTTCTTTTTAACAAAAAATACTCAAAACTTTCTCAAAATGTTTTGGTGCAGCAACAGGCAGAAATATATGTTCAGTCATCGTGATTCTGAGGAGGATCTGCAGTTTGGTTTCGTTTTTTAAGCTGATTGCTCACAAAACAACTTGTGTAGAAATTAAAAACAGGTCTGCAACTAACAGTTATTTTAGTAATTGATTATTGCATCAATTATCGACAATTTATTGCATAAAAATACAGATTTTTCTTACACCACTTCAGTTTTTTATACAGTATTATAGAAATATTAAAGGATGCAAATAAACAAACCATCTAGTTAATTTTTAAATACGAAAATAAACATCTGAAATACGGTATCATATCATTCCTTTGATAAACGCTTGATAATTTGCAGCAAAGGATTTGAATGAATAAAATAAACACGTCTAACATCAACATTTGAAAAGCTCAGGACTGTATGCTTGACTTATCAATACAGTGAATTGCTAATCTGCTGCTTTAGTGCTTGATAGAAGATTTATGCTTTGTTTTTACAGAATCAGGTGAAGCTGAAAATATGGCACTTTAGGTGGAACATATTTAAAGATAAAGGAATATGTTTTATATCTTTTGCACAGTTTTGGCTTGATTACAGCTCTGAATATGTTCTTTCACTAAACGGCACGTCTTAGTCCGTCTACTCCAGTTATTGATTGTTGAAACAACCGCTCACTTATTTAGTTATCGATTAATCAGATCACGATTAATTTGATTAGTCGTTTCTAATTAAAAACTGCAGCACAGATGATCAGCTTATAAATCGGAAAAAGTGGAAACTATTTGTTGCCTTTACTCACTTTAACAGATATATTTGTCTCTGAGAATGAACAAAAATCAGGTTTCTGAGTGCAAATAAAATGTGGATTAGAGGCTTTAAATGTTTCTTTACACATCAGTAACTGAGTCATCTTAGTTGGTTAAAAGCAAACTTGCAGCAAAACGCTGAACTTAAGTTTTACCCCATAAAAATACCAACCTGAGTAATTAAAATCCTATATCAGGTTATGTTCTCCAGCCAGTCGGGTGTTTTTTTTTTTTTCTGGTTGACGTTCAGCCTGTCGGACGCAGCAGGTTCCCTCTGCAGATCATCTAATGATCTCTGCTTCTGACGCGGCTTTTCTCAAACTGAGCTTCAAAACTCTCCCAGAATCTCCACTGCTGATTGGTTTAGGCTGCTGCACCTGCAGTTTCCATGGCAACGGCGGCTGCAGGAGAATGAAAGCTGCAGCTCAAACAAACGGACAGACGGAGGCTGCGTTGTCTCGGTAACCATGGCGACGGGGTTCAAAGTCCCGGCATCCCGTTTGTTGAACGAAACGATTTCTTACGTTTGATCAGCCGAACGACAAAGTCGTGAAATTCAACATCAAATGCAGTGATTGTTTAAAAAGTATGTACCCCCCCCTCCCCCCCCATCACAGAAACAAACTTTAATACGTTTAATTAGGATTTTATGAGGGAAAGAAAAGCGATGCAGTTTTTAAACTTTTTAAAAATATACAAATTAAGATTTTTAAAGGTTTTAAAAATGTAAAGTCTGTATTTAAAAAGGCTTTTGTGTTTATTTTAACCTTTAAAACACCTTTCAGTCTCTTTCTTTTTCATTTTCTCTTCTTTTCCCTTTTACTTATATTCTCTCTTCTCTTTTCACCTGTATTCTTTTTCTATTTCTTCTTTTCTCAGATGTTTCTGTCTTTGCTTTCATTTTCTGTCAATTTTTTCTTCTACTTTGTCCCGTTTTCTCCTTTCTAAACCAATAACCCTCTCAATAAATCACATTGAAGTTTGTCCTCCACCTTTTAAAACACTTTGTAAACATCTCACCCTCCTGGTTTGACTGGATTAGTCCACCAGGGTCGTGTTCTCGGTACCTGAAACTTGTCCTCTGCGTTTTGAGCAGAAGCTGGAGGAGCGTTTCCGGATCAACCGGCGGGAGCTGATTGCGCTGGAGTTCCCGGTTCTGGTGGCGCTGGAGATGGGCCTGTACCTCCCAGAGAGCAAGGTCATGCCGCACTACCGCCGCCTGGTGCAGCAGGGCTAGACAGCACCTTCTACACGCTGTGCTGTTTGAAATAAATTATTCTATTTATTTTAAATGTGAGGAGGAGGGGAATCGTTTACATTCTTTGTCAAACACTGTATGTAGGTCGTCTGTTTGTACGTGAAGATCCAGTCATGATCTCTATGTTAGAGACGTTCATTCGGCACATTAAATGTGCTTTTACTTTAGCTTTCTTGTGATGCATCTTTTTTAAAACATCATGATGTTAACTTGTATTTACATGTAGTAGAGGCTGTGATTTGTGTGTTTTTAGAGACAAAAAGAGAGAGATGTATGTAACTTTGTGGATTTTTATTCTACAGGCTGTTGTATTTAAACTGCAAACGACAGATTTTCTAGTTGGGTTTCTGACACTGTGAATCATTTTTAGCTGTGAGAACAGAACTCAGTAGGCTGAGAAGTGACCTTTAATTTCATTTAATCATCTTGTTTCATTGTGTCTCGTATTGGTACTGAACACAGGATGTTATTGTGGCAGCTCTGACTCTGGTGATGGTCGTCCTCACGTGCTGTAATCCCACATTTAGACAAACGTATGTGTATTTACTGTTTGATGTAATTCTGCAGGGATTTGTTTCGTTTTACTCTTTCAGTTCTCAGGAATTTAAATTCATTTCAGTAGCTCCTAAAGTCCAACCCAAAGACGTTGTTCCATTGGAGGTTAATGGAAAACACCTGATTGTAGTTTTTTCAGTGCACATGGGTGGATTTTTAACGTTGTACCCAGCAGCAGTATCTCCTCAGATTTTAGTATTTGTGTGAATTTGGTGAAAAAGTGCCTGAAAAACCACAACATCAGTAAAACTATCCAAACATGATGGTTCTAGTCTGTTTTTTTGTCCCACAGCGTCGCTCAAACGTTGCGTCTCCAGATAATCATGACCTAATTTAGATGCGAGTCAGTCAGACGTAGAAAGGAGAGTCTGGAATAAACGTCTAAATCTGCAGGATGTGTTTAAATCTAGCATGATAAATGTTTAATATTTCAGGACTGATTATGAAGAGAAAGTTTATCTGTTCTAATTCAAAAAAGCTTAATTGGAAAACTGTATTTTAATTATCTTTTTTTTGCCCCAAAATCTCCATGGCAACCATTCAGCTCTTCCACAAAACTCCTTCAGATTAGCCAGCAGCAATTAGCAAGCACCTGGTGGAGCTGCACATCAGCTGAGCTCATTATAGGAGCTACTTCTCCGTGAAACACTGGTGCAAATGTTAAACCGTTAATGATAAAAGAGCCACGATGTGATGACTTCCTGAAGGCAGAGTTTCAAAACGGAGTTTTTAAAGAGACAGGACCAATTTCAAGGAGTTAAATTACAGAGTCAAATTTCTTTTAAGTCACACTTGATATATATGTAGCATTTTTATAACAACTGAAGGTGATAATGTTACTTGATTTTGCTATAAAATGTCACTATGTGCCTGGAGAACACATACTTCACATACTTCCCCTTTATATAAAGTTAAATATGAAATGTCTGGTTTTCCCTCCTGGAGCTGCTGCCACCACCACCTAATCTCAGGTAAGATGATGATTCATGGATTTTTAATCCAATTTAAGATGAGATTCACCCAATCTGTTGAAAAACACTGAGTCATTAATGCATCAAAACAAAGTTTTAATTTAGACTTTACTGTCTCCTGGGATGAGGACACGTTAACATGGTGAGACAGACATGGAGTCGTGTCTACAGGTGGGATCAGCTGGGACTGGAGCAACAGTTACCACAGCAGGGGCCTCATGCATAAAGCCTGCACAGTTTTCACACTAAACTGCAGAAAAATTCAGATGCATAAAGAGCGCAGCTGCTGGTCCACCCATAAATACATATGTAAATTAGTATAAATACTCGGATGTCTGCAACCACGTGAGGCAGTAACCATGGCAACGTCCTTGTTTGTAGCAGTATAAGTATAATAATAATTATACATTTCATTTAAAAGGTGCTTTCAGGACCCATAAGGTCACCTCACAAAAATAAAAATACATTTTAAAGGGAAAATAATCCAAATAAACGCCTGGGCAGAACAGCAGTCAGAGCCTCTGAGTGGGAAAGTGGACATTTATTCTAAGTAGTGGAATCGTGCAGATGTTTACAGCACAAAGATGCTTTCTGACCATAAAGGCACATTCACAAAGCGGGCAGCTGACCGGTACCGGTACCAGTACCAGTACCAGTACCGTACGGCTCTTTAGCTTCTGCTCAGAGATCCAGGATGATCAGTCTGGATTAATCTAAACGCTCATAAACAAGCAGATCGATGTGACGAGTCGCTCCCTCTGACTCCTTGGCCATGTTCTCCACCAGAGCCAAACGCTCCACCTTGTTCAGCCACCTGAACATGTGATTATACACACCTTGGTCACCTTAAAAATAATCAAACCTGTTGATTGGTTTTAATCAGCAGGTTTGGGTTAATCTGCTGATCCAAGCCCGTTTTCTGCTTCAGTCAGGATTAAGCGCGGCTCATGCGCCTCACGGACCGACGCCTTATATCTTTATGAGACAAAGACTGAGGAAAATAGTATTTACGTTCGAGTGAAGTTTTCACATCCTTCTACTTTTATTTCCTTTATTGAGTTTGTGTGTTATGTTACTGTCTGAGGATAAATGCGGTTCAGTTTCAACGTTTACATTTAAAGAATAGAATATTAAAATCATGAGCATCAGTTTTGGTGCACATTTCTTGTGCTTTATGCATGAGGCCCCTGATCTTTAAGTAACAGAAACTAAGCAGCAACGGGTGAATAAATAGTTATAAATAATATTGTTAGCTTTCTTTAAGGAGCATTTAGTCCAAACTCATGTCTTCGTCGTCGTCCTTCTTGTCTTTGGAGTCGCTCTCCTGGTCTGACTTTGTCTCCGTCTCCATTGCTTTGGCAAAAGCCTCCACATCTACAAGAAAACGTGAGCAAATAGTATTAATTTAAATAAAACATCTTTGAAAACGAGGTTAAAACACTGAGCAAGGAATAAAAGAAAAAACGAATAAATCGAAACAATCTCTTCTATCAATGAGTTAGAGTCACATCCCAGACTCTAGCATCTTTAACGGTTCGGACAGACAGAAATGTAAAGAGGAGCGGCAAAAGCAAATGAGATGGATAAGCAGCGCTTGCCAACAGCGACTTATTACTGTGGAATATCGTCTCTGCTGCCCAGAAAATGAGCTGTTAGCACGACATGTCATAAAACAACCGTCTTCAGTCAGAGGCCTCTTCTGATTTGTTGCAAAACACTGACTGCTAGTGGAGCTTCTTCCTGCCAGCAGCATCACCATCCACAACAATCCGTTTGGGATAATAAAATTCTTTACACCTTATTATAAATGACCTTATTCAATTATTTCAAATGAATCAATGACAGGTGTATTGAAGTTATTAGTTTTAAAATAACTTTTAATCTGAGACAATCTTGATCTGAAAGTATAATCTAATTTGTTTAATAAGACTATATATACAGTAAGTTTCTCTATAAATGAGCAAAGTGCAGTGTTGATGCTTCAGCACCTACCAGCAGGTGGTGCTAGTGTAGCATAAAAACAAATGCAGACCAAATAACACAGTAATATAAATATTGCAGTGACATCACAGATTATCCAGGTTAGTGAAACGTTCAGTTAATGTTTTAATGTAAAATCTCAGTTTGCAAAAAAGTACAGATGTTAATCGTTTTGTTCTGTGGTAGAAATAACAGTTAAATCTTTTTAATCTAATTGGAAACATAAAAACATTTGGGGCCATGACTCACTGTATTATGGTTTGAGGAGGGGTGTTCAAACTGGGGGCCAGGGGCCATTTGTGGCCCCTGGACTGATTTTACGTGGCCCCACTGACCACATTTCAAGGATAAATCAGGACAAAACTACAAGTTTTAAATTAAAAACTATTTACAAAAATGATCACAAAATGATTATTGTTTTTGGTTTCCTTCCATTGTCATGGCAACAAGGACCAGATCTACTCAACTAAATTATACCTAAATCTGATTTTAATTGCTGTATTAAAACTTGGCTAATTGCATAAAGTGTTTCATGATGATTAGTGTTTAGTGTTCAGTTCTTCCTACCTCTTCAAACAGAATAGTAGAGGTAAGATAATTATCTTGTTCTTGGTTACTCATCATGTTCATTCAAATAAAGTGTTAAATGTTTTGTTTTTAAAAACCTGCTTGAAATAATATTACTAACAAAGTCAAAATGTTTAGTTTACTGCTGGTGATTTTAGTTTTTTAAAATGACTTTCCTTTGACCCACTTTCAAGCTGATGATTTTGGAGAACATTAAATGTTTGGACCTCTGGTTTAGAGACTGACCTCCTTTATTGGCGGCATCCACAGCCTCTGCTGGGAGACCAAACTGGTTCATCAGGGGCCCCAGCTGGCCGGACGCCAGAGCGCTGCTGAACATGCTCATAGCCTGAACAGACACAAAAACCAACACAGACACTAAGAGGTGAAGCGAGCCGAGCTCTGGGTTCTGAGTCCTGGAGGGAGGACGATGTTGGGACCTGCTGGAACTGAGGCGAGCTGAGCGTGTTGTGCAGCTCCTCTGAGCTCTGAAGCAGCGACTCGCCAGACGGCAGGAAGGGCGTCAGCCTCTGCTGCACCTCCGGGTTGGACAGGATGGGAGCCATGACCTCTGGGGTCAACACACTGGCCAGGTCCACTGCAAGAAGCACCAAAACCGGCTTTTATCTTTTTGTACAGCGAAACCTTTTGGAAATGCTTTTCTCCCTTTCTAGCATTTACAAATTCGCCACAAAACGCCATCGTAAACAAACAAACATTGTGATTAAACCAATTTAATAAAAAATCTGAGAAACGTCAGAGTGTTGCTGCTGAACTGCAGTGAGACGCAGCAGCGGTTTGGGTTTTACACAGTTTGAGGTTTTAGAAACTTTTAATGAGGCATTTTTCTGATTGGATGGTTGAAAATCACGTTTTTATTACTTCTTTCAATCAAAAGGTTCAATACCATGTTAATAAAGATATTTACTATATGGTAAATTTGATTGATTATCAGATAATTGAACAGATGGACAGACGGACGGACGGATGATCAGATAATTGGATGGAT
>CAEGAF010050079.1:0-10702 GCA_903067075.1 Micropoecilia bifurca
GCAGGGTTTTTTTTATGTATTTTGGTATTGCTAGACATTTAAATCCCTTTAGGTTGTAAAAAATGATAAATCTTAACATTAAGACAGATGTGTCACAAAAATGTCCAGAAAACCTATTTTTTGTATATTGATTAACCTTAATTTTGATGTATGTTCAGGACTTTTAGATTTGTGCGTCTATGTAGATTCATGTGTGCTATAATGTGTTAGAAATAGTAAGAAACAAGCTTGAAACAAATAAGACTGTACAAGGGTGGATATAAATTCACATAATTTATCCATATATGTATAGATGAATACAGAGACTCGGGGTAAATAATGTTTATATACAGTGGCATACATGGCAACAACAACTCAGTTCAGTTGTAAGCAGTTTACTTTTAACAAATTCTTCATCTCAACCAAGTAATCTCTTAGACCTGACAAACTTAAAAGGTCAGATGGTTTAAAAGAGCAATATAACTGTATGTTGTCAGAATAGAAATGATAAATTACACAATTAAAATAGCCTATAATCAAATGATCTGTTTTAAAGGTAGTATGTGAATGACTGTTTAAATCATGGCACAATTATGTTGTTATACAATAGAATCAGGATTGGGCCAAGAACAGATCCCTGGGGTACACCGTATGGCAGATGTGATGAGTCACACATTATTTGATTAATGTAGACCCTGGATGATCTGTCTGAAAGGTAGGATGTGAATCATTGTAAGGCAACACCAGTAAATCCAAAGCATTTGCGTGTATTTATCAAGATGATATGATTAACTGTCTCAAAGGCAGAAGTAAGATCCAACAGAACTAAGACTGTGTAATCTCCTGAATCAGCTGCCAAGAGAATGACACTTTAAGTACAACAGTTTCAGTTGAATGCATTTCAAGAAAACCAGACTGAAAGATGTTCAATACATTGGTTTACTTTAGAAAACATTTAAGTTGTTGTGCCACAACTGACAGCAGACCATAGTTAGTACTGAAAGAACCTTGCAGAGGCCAACACCAAAACAGAGGGTGGTTCCCTAAAAGGCCTAAAAAAGCCAGAGGAGACTCACCGCACATTATAAATGGGAGAGCCTTGTGTGTACAGGGGATCCTTCCACATGGACACACAAACACTCAAGCATGCAGTCAAAGCAGACGCAATCAAATCTTTCTGTCTGAGGCTGCTATGGGTAGGAACATGATAGTGGGCATATTATACTTCCATGCACACAGAAAGCCTTTCTAAAAGCATGAATATGAATCGCAATGACCACAATGTTTGAACATGAATAACACATGTATGCCAAAACCACACCACAACCGGCTATGCACACAACACACAACCCTAACCCCATAGGGGAGGGGAAAGAAGAAATGCAAATGGAAAAAATAAACAAATAAATGCATCATTATGCATTGGGCATGGTTTCATTGACCAAGGGCTTGAACAGAGACCCCACTGTTCTTTGTTGTGATACATAAGACCAATGTGCTCACAAAAAAGACAATTTCTTCATTATTTTCAGTCATATTGAGCCTCTTGCTATTAGGATCAACCTGTGTCTCAAACTACAGCAATGACATCATGAAAGTATGCAACAAGCAGTGGTGACTGTCCAAATAACATCTGGAAAGGGAAGATGTATTCCTCATATTCTCCTTGGACTGAGCATAGTTAATTAATGGGGGATACATACTGCAGCTAAATAGTCTCTGTGGTATTACAACACCCATGCCTGGACATCATTGTGCTTATGTTTTTCTTGTTCTGTTTTTTGTGTTTTATCAGTCCAAAACTGTAGTGTTTATGCCCCTTAAATTTCTTTACACTTTGTCCTGCTACAAACAGAAGCTTTAATGTCTTTCATTTGGATTTTATGAAAATATCCATCATAAAGCACCACATAATCTTAAAGTTTTCAACCATTGTTTTTTGGTAGCTAACTCAACCTTTGACCAACCTTCATGTTTGTCCTCTTGGAATGTGAACTGCCCCAGTTTAAGCCTCTTTCTTCTTGTATTGCCATCTTAAGCAGCACCATTGCTTTTGATAGCGATCCATGACATCAATCCAAAAAAATATAAAGTTTGTGGTAGTAATGTGGCAAAGTGTGAAGCATTTGAGGAATATGAATATTTTTACAAGGTACTTTGTGCTGGTAACAAAAAAAATAAGTAGTGTAAACTAACCCAAGACTTTTAATTCAGACATAAAAAGGACAAACTGTCAGGAAGACACATATTTTAACTCTAGAAATGCATTTTAGAGTTAATCCTTGGATTGTCTAATTCTGCCAAACATTTTCGTGCTTTAGATTTTTCTCTTTTTATGTCTACTTCATGTCACACAAATGCAACCTTAGAAAATACTTATGTTCTTGTCTTTCAGTACAGATTATACATATTCCTTTTGACTCAGAAAATATCAGAAACACTCAAGACATGCAATGCATTTAATGTCGAGTCATGTGGAAATGTCTAAAGTTAAGAAAATTGCCATTGAATTTTATATACTGTACAGTTCACTTTCAGTTTTCTTTTTAGTTTTTTATTTATTTTATTTGGTTTCCTTTTTTAGTAACAGCACTTGTGTTCAGATGTGACTTGTGTTACGTGAGATTTCATTTCGCTTAAATAACCATTCATTGTACAGCATAGCAGAAGAGTAAAATAAACACAGTAATCTAATCTAAACCAAAAACAGCCCCACCTCCACAGATCAAAACTTTTGCCACTGTGTGACCTTTGTAGAGCATTTTCATTAACTCAGCAAGAGGGAGGGAGGAAGAAGTCTCTAATCTCTAATTTAAGGACATGAGAAGAAACTAGGAAGTTAAGAGAAGACCTTTCAATGTGAGTAATTGGTCTACAGAAAAACGACCAACATGCACACCACAGGTAGCTACAGGCCCTGTCTTAATAGCTACTCTTATAAAAATCATTAAAGCCTCACAGACATGTTGTGCAAATGTGTGTGAGTATGAGTATCTTTGTGTGTGCAATCAAACGTAGGGGGCAATGTGTGAGGTCTGACACCAGCTAACAATGTTAGCATTTTTTGTTTACGTTTTACAACATATTCTTTATGCATACATGGGATGCTTGGACATAAATTTATAACTTGATCCGATGTAACAGATGGTAAGTTACACAGAACTACATGGGAAATCCTTTGAGCACAAATTTGAGTAGATATTATTTTTTAATGATCATAACATAACAGGAAGACATATTTTAACTGAAAAACCTTTACATATAAGGCACTAAGAACACCAGTTTCTAAACTAAAGCAAGTCAGTGGATGATCAAAAGTTCATTTTGTAACCAAAACAATGCATCACTTTCAGTAAAAGGAAATATGGTCAATTCATGAAAAAAAGAAATCAATAATGCCTTATTACATTTACTGAAAATATCTGGATTAATTTAAAGGTAAAGGTACGCCCTAGAGGGATGCACCAGAGGGTGACAATATATTTCAAATTACTTATGCGTATCAGAAACATAAAAAAATAAAATAAAATACTGTCAAAAAAACAACAACTTTCAACTGTGATTAGTATAATTATTCCTTCCTTTTGGGCAGAATGGGATGCTAGGTTATTATTCCAAAAACAGAAACAGCAGCCCATATATCACAGTCAAGTGATGAAAAAAGACCTAGAAAGATGTATGACATCTACTCTGATGTACATCACGTTTGTAGAAAATAAAAATAACTTGAGCAAGTGTTAAAAACTTTAAATACTTGATTCATGGAAGCATGAATATTAAATTATGTTAAAATTACCTTCTTCTGTAGGATATTCACTTTTCTCTCCTTGACGTCCAGCATGTCCTTCATGTCTCTGATTTCTCCAGCCAGTGTGCTCTTTTCATCACTTAAGTCTTGCAGTTGTTTGGTTTTCTTAGTCAGAATCTGTTCCTTTTCCTCCAGGCGCACTCGCAGAGCGTCCACCTATAGTTGATCACAAAAAAGAGAGAATTTTAAAAAAGAAATGTCCCCATTGACAGCCCATAGTATAGGAAAGGAAAATATAAACAAAATTTAAAAAAAATACTATATCAAAAAACTTTGGGACATGATTTCCGTTTATTTAACAGTTAAGTAGTCAGTACCCGAAAGAACATCTCTCAACACACTTACTTGTTGACATTTAGAAGTATCAAACATTGTTTGACTTAATGTTCACAATATAAGGCACCACAGAGTGATGCTGTAAAAGTATATGTAACAAAAGAAGGAACTTGGAGTCACTTTTGTAATTTATTATTCCAAGTGTTGCACGATTGGTCAGGTTCTGCCATAGATCACATTGCTCACTTACTTCATCCCTAATGTTTTAAAATAATCTGCATCTAACTCGTGTGCTACGAGCTGAGAGACATCTGAGCTATGTCCAAAACTCAGGTTGGGCATCAGTGTTCTGCTAGACTGGCTAAAAATAATCCATATATACATTCACATCTTAATCTGGCCAAGATGACCAGAAATTCTGCTCCTTCAACAACTGATTTTAAACCAGGCAGAGTGAGTTCATTTGAACTCAACATGTGTTTTTAAGAGAGACACAGAGAGACAGTAAAAGACAGCTTATTATCAACTGTTTTTACAAGAATTGCTTTGAAACATAAGAGGCAAAAGACTTAAGGAACAGACTGTTCCAGCTCATCTCTCAAAATATTTCACAAGGCGCTTTCGACATAAAGCGACTTTTATGTGACATAAAGACAGCATAAAATCAAAATAGTTTAAAATCTGATGACCTTTTCTGACTTTACACAATAGAACATGTGCCTTGCATTTCAAAGGTCATAGGGAGATACATTGTCTTCGGAATGCTCTTAGGAATTTGCTCACCACTTATAACAGGCTACCAACACTATATTTTTGTTATTTGGGGTATTAAAACATTGTAGCAACATAGTAACTGAATCGTTTAATTATGAACTGATCTAAAAAAAAAACCAGCTCCAATTAATAGAAAGATAAATTGTCTCCCAGTTTGAATTGCTAAGTCAATATTCAAAACTGTGACCTAACCCTTAATTTAATTGATTTCTATTTTTCATGGGAAACCTTGAATGTCTTCCAAAGCTGTATAACAGTTAGCTTATTACACGATATTACAACTATCATGGTTTATTGTACAGAGCACTCATCTCATCTGAAAATGGTTCAGAATTGGTGTGATCCCATCGAGCTTCCTCCTTCCACATGTTGATGTTTACCTGAGCAGGGCACTATAACACAAGTTTCTTTCCAATCCGCATATCGGTATATGAATGAGTGACAGTTTGCGAGAGCTGGATGAATGTGGTTGTAGTGTAAAGCACCTCAAGATTGGAATGACTAGAAAAGCACTGGTTAAATTCGATCCAATCAAGGGTGTGACCCCCAATTGTGCTTTTAATCTTTTAGTTACATTGGATAAAAGTAACCTGCTGAACAAATTCAATGTAGTGACAATGTGTCTGAGCTAACATGTAAGGAAAAACCATAGGCCAATTATTTTGGAAAATGAAGAGTGTAGAACTACAACAGACTTGCTATGGTGCAGGAAGCAGGAAGTTTTGAGTTCAAATACTATATCTGCATTTCAAAAACTGAGGTGCACTGTGTTTTCCTAAGTATCACAGGTACCCCTAAAATCTGGCTTTAGATGCCAGCCAAGAGCACCAGGTGTAGGATGCTAAAGTATTTATCTCATGTTGCTTGTCTGGCATACAACCAAAGTGTAATACTGAGGATGCCTCTGTCCTCCCCAAATTACATTTGCACACACGCATACACACACATTAGACCAATCACTAGTCCTTTGTGCTTCCATACGCGTGTGTATGTGTTCACAATATGTATGACAGAAAGAAAGGCAGACCTCCTCTGCTTCAACTTCACCTGGCAAGAAGCAATTTAGCAAAAATGTACCAAAGGGGCCAAACAGGAAATCCCTGCTGTCTCACCTGCACTAGTCTGCTAAGCTGTGATGGTGTTGCACAGATGCCGTACTAATACCCTCTTAAAGCACTCATCGCTGCCAGAAAGTCGGAGCAAGGAGACAATGTTACATAGGTGAGCAGGCACAGATGAATGAATGAAAATGAGAAAGGGTAAAGCAGAAAGGGTGAGAAAAGGTGGAAAGAGATTATAGCATTTCTTCACAGATCATTTGGCTTGAGGACATTAACACCACAGAGATGCTACTCCATCATTGGCTTACAGTGCTTCATGAGAAGATATAGAGGAGTAAACTCCATAAGACTTTTATTAAATGGCATACAGTAGCTAGTTAAAGCATTGATACATCTTAAACTTTTCACCTCACAACCGCAAACCTTACTGAAGATTTTTTTTAATGTGATAGACCAACACAAAGTAGCACATCAATGCAAAATTGTATTTTTGGTTTCCATGTAAAACAATATTTGCAGGAAAACTAAGATATCATGTCATACATATATAAAAACCATCCCCAAGGCAAACATGGTGCAGGCCACCAAACAGCTGATATTGGAGCAGAGGTTCATCTATCAGCAATCAAAGACCATAAACATACATCAGAGCTACAAAGTAATCAATTAGATCAAATCACCTAACTGTTCTATGAAAGTATTAAATCCAATTGAGAATCAGTGTCAGTGCCTAAAAATAGCTGTTCATCATGGGTATCTTTTGTATTTTTCCAATATGACAAAGTGGGAGCTATTTTTCAAATCCGTATAAGGGAATAAAATTTTCCTTTAGACATACAGTACAAAGCTGGTGGAGACATATAAAATCAATAGACTTGGAGTTGTAACAAGCAAAATTAATTTACAAAACGTATTGACTCAGAAAACTGAATGAATACAAATGAAAGCCACATTTGTCAGAACATCTTGAAAAGTGTTACATTCTTAAGAATACAACACGAAAATACATTGAAGTTAATGATTGTAACTTGACAAAATATGAAAAATATAGACACTAAACCATATAAGATCATTGATCTTAATTTCCACCTTTCCCTTCTGGTAATTGTTGTAATTTTTATACAGCAGTTCTCTCCCTCTACATTAATGAAACCCATTTATTTTCTCAACTTGTAGATTGACATTGAAACAAGCCTTAAGATATATGGACTACACTGGACTTTGTAAATGCAAATTATTTTTCTTGTGTGTTTAAAGTAAAAAAATAAAAATAAAAATCTGAATATAGAGACACTTGAGAATGAATGGAAAACAAAAAAAATATTTAAAACATGTATTACACCACCATCATTATCATAAAAAAAATAACTTACTGAAACTTTGGTGCTTCTCACTCAACACCACATCATTTGAAAAATTACCCGAATATGCATTCAAGATTCTGCGGTTGATAAGATAATGATTCTTGGCCACATGCGGCTTTTCTTTCAATTGGCACAGACACAAAGTATTCTAACACATGCAAGCACACATCCATACAGGCTACAGTATTCTCAGCACATAGGCATCCGTAAGCTTACATGTAACATGCATGATGCACTGATGCATAAGCAGACCATAAGACCCTCAGACTTCCTCCTTTCATGCTTACAATGACAGGCAAATGTGGATTTTGGAAACTGGTTAGCAAAGCAAAACTGAGGCTTAAAGAAAACAGCTTCCCTGTTTGTCTTCACCTCCCTTTTCCGTGCCTCACATTTCATCATAAAAGTTTTTCTGGCAGGCAAATTTGCAGAGGTATTGGTGTAGGTGCCGGTGTTTGACCGCAATAGGCAACACAGAGACAATATGAGTATACCACAGTCTAAACGGCAGAACCAGAAAGACCACAGCAAATGCCTCGGGGTGCACCAAAAGCCCCTTAGCAACATTTGGACCCTCACTCACCCACCTTGGAGTCCAGAGCCATGAAGAGTCTTTGGCTGATCAAAAGATATCCCTCATAAATCCAAATATGAGTCTTTAAACCCTAGTGACATTCATAGAAATGTAATTACTCACCAAAGCTTAAATCACTTTTATGTTGCTAAACAAAGAATATCACTTTGGACAAAAAAGCACTTGAAAATATCCCAGGTCCAAAGACTAGGTCCGGTGAAATGTAGCCAACGAGCAAGTTCAGGTCTTCTTGAGCCGCTGCGTGCCTCTACACAAAACTGTGTGAGCTATTCACTTTCCTGGCTGTGTGACATCCCTCAAGCCTGTGTAAATACAGCTAAAGGCAACGATTAGACATAATTTATATAAAGTTCTGTGATGGGATATTAATCTTCTAAATTCATGGCATAATATTTGCCTAATTCATGTTTTTCCTAAACATGAATGTTTTTCCAGACCTGGTCAATTATTTGACCAGGTCTGGTTTGTATCACTCTGAGATGAAAGGAAGGACTATTTCGTTACAAAACTATTCAAGACCACCACCATGCTACATACCACCTACATTCATTCGAATATGTATTTGTTAAAACATAGGCATCAAAGAGAACCCAACACACTCTGACATGATGAATAAAGAAAAGAATAAATGTCGACTGATGGGTTCAAGCAGCTTGTTTTTCTCAAGTAAATGTCTACCTTATTAGAGACTGGTGAAAGGTGATTAAAAAACGGCTTTATCCAGCTTATAGAATACCTGTACATACAACATATGCACTGTACTGCCTAAGACAGATGGTGTGTAGGCACCTGACTTCAGATATAGCTTGCGTACATAAGCATAAGGGGGGTATTGTCAAATAATCCGTAGTTTTCTAATGAATCAACAGAAACTTAAAGTAGATGTCAGGAGACAGTGTTAGAAGTTGACAGCCTGAAGACCAAAGCGTTTATTGTTTTCACTGAACAGCTCATATTGGTGTGCTAATTTATGGCCTATAGAGTAACTGTATGTGTTGTGTGTGTGTGCACATTAATGTTAAGCTTCCATAGTTTAACAACTAAATTTATGTCTAATTCAATAATAGCATCAAGAGATCCTATGTCCTCTGAGTTTTGTAGCTTTTTTATGTTGAGTGCTGCTCTAATTTTACAGTTTTGAGAGACAAAAAGACAATCATTTGTGTTCTTATTTCTCCATCAAGGTGGGCAACATTCTGACCCGTCAATGGACACACTGGCTCTGACTGTAAGTGTGGTCATGTGACACCACAGAGCTCTGTCATCATGACAGCTATGTTATTCCCACTTAGATCAGGGAAAGATTTCATCTCCTCTCCGTCTGAAACCATCACAGTGAAGTCAGTCTTATTCACCATACTGTTTCCCTAAATCAGGTGTCTGCAACCCTTAAAATCCTTAAAATCTGGTGGTAACTACCCCCAGTACCTCCAGTAAAATTTGTTTAGAATTGCAAGCTGCCTGATAAGGAAAACTGTTTCTCTTCTGTAAAAAGGCATACGATTACATAAAATGGAACTCAACTACAAAGAAAGACCTGAAAAGGTATAGTGAAGTCCCACTCACTTTTTCAGTCTATTAGTTTAATATAACTAAGGTGTGAGTTTTTCCAGGGCCTTGTGCTGATACTTCCCCCACTTTGAACATATTAACTTCAGATCACTCAAGGATTACATCTGAAGCTAAATTAACAAGTAAATACTACAGAAAATTCCTCCTAACCTCCACCTGCCAACCCAGACATGACGACATCAGGTCGCATCTGTGCGGAAATTAGGGCCATTCCCTGTCCTCAGGCTAAGGCTGTGTGTCATTTGAGGAGTGTCTTAAAAGTTAGGCTAAGGATACAGTCTGAGCTCTGATCAGGAATTGCATAAAGGGACAAATCACCTGAGGGGCCAGCAAAGGATAATAAGCGGATGTGAACTGCCTCACAGCAGGGACTGTACGGTGGAAAGAGGGGTATGGCCGCCTTGAATACTGCAACATCTGTTGATAAAATGTTTGTAATGCAGCTGTCTGCCCACAGGCTATACAAAAAGAGCATGGAAAAATACAGAGGTTACCAGAAACAAAAGCAGGGAAAGAAAATGACACATTCAGACAATAAAAAAACCTAGAACAGAGGGAATTAATGATTTCCTCCAAAGGTCAGTCATTTTGTTACTAAATAGGTGGATTAATAAATGATAAAGGTTTCATCCTAATTACATTCACACTAACTAACTCCACAAAGGTGTCTTAACACATTTTGAATCCTCTAATCATTATCAACAAACAAGATGTGCATAGAATATACAAAAGTAAATGAAGACATGCTCAATAGCTCATCCTCATTAACATTTTTTAAATTATAATTTCAGACCATTTGCAGATGTAAATGCCAGTATCTACATCTTCTTTTCAAAGAATCTCCACCTTCACACAAATCCATTTTTCTGACCATTTTTTCTGTGTAGCATGAAATCAGTCTACATGTAGGGGGCAGAACAGAGCTTTTAATTTGTTAGTGAACATTTTATAGCCTTGTTCAACTGAGAATGCTATAATAATAACAGCTGGAAACAATGGCATGCCGTAATCTTTTGACATAATATACATTTGCCAACTCCCCTAATAAGAACGTGTAAAACATTTATGAAAACTATATTTTATGAGAGGCATAAATCCAGAACTTTTATATCACAACCTGTTAAAAAATATGTTCAATTGTGGAAAAACTCCCAGGTTAATAGCTTAACAAAATCTTCAAGACTCACAATAATTTATACCTATGCTGTCAGTACTCTATGATGCGTCTATTGTGCTTTCTTCCCTTTCATCCCTTCTCGCATCCATATATATA
>CAEGAF010050088.1:0-13218 GCA_903067075.1 Micropoecilia bifurca
AAACCCCCCGATCACAAAACCCCCCGATCACAAAACCCCCCGATCACAAAACCCCCCGATCACAAAACCCCCCGATCCATCTGCTACAATGATGATAAAATTCACTTAAGAACTTTAAAGTCATCCACCAAAAAAGAAACCCACCTAAGACACATTGCTGAGAACAATTCATTATGGAATTCAAAATATGGCACTTTTGTTTTAGCCTTTTTAATGCATTCCCAGTGCTTTGTGTAGATTTTCGGCACTGTTTTAGAATGGCGGTCTACCTATGGTAGTAGTGTGGCGATGGCAGTGGACGAAGTGAAAGAAGCCGTTCAGTCTGTGTTGGCCACGCTTGCAAACACTGAGTAATTAAAAGCAGCACAAAAGGGACGTTTAAAAGGTTTAATTGGTGGCATGATGTTGCGGCTCTTCTCCCCACATACAGCACACACAATTTTCAGTAAGATTTATGACATACGTCACTGCCAAACATAAGCAATTAGGTAAAATCAGATCCAATCATTTCAAATTTCATCATAGCCTACTTATCCATCAAGCAATCGTTTCTCAATATCCAGACCTTCTGAAGAAAGCAAAGCATCTGGCTTTACCAGGCTACTTCTGTCCTATTTCCTCAACATTTCCAAATAGCGACTGCCTCACCCTCTGACAACTAATTCAGTCTTCTCCAATCAAACCAGGCAATTAGTAACGGCTAAAAGTGAACAAGTGTTTGCATTTTTGATCAAGGAAACTTAGAAACTTGCGAGAATCAAGAATTCCTGCTGAGGCTATCGCTCCAAAATCATCAAGTACATATTTTGTGTTGACATGCAAATTCATGTCAACACAAACTGCAACTAGTTTTGATGAAAACTCTGAAAGCAAGAAAAAAAGAAAAATAAAACAGATAAAAATGTCATGTTTTCCAGATTTACTCCCAATTATAGGGAGCTAAATGGGTTGATTCTAAACTCTGCTAATTTGTGGGAAAGGCTTGTTTGCACTCTGAGGAACAGCCTTTCAGGTAAACGTCCTGGAATTTTCAGACATAAGCTGAAGAATGTAGGATGTATTGCAGCTTTACTTTGAGGGAGGCTTTTAAACTGACGCAACACCCTGAAAAATGCTTATAGCAAAGGTTCAATGAGATGTCAACACTATTTTTAATGTTTTACAGCTGGAACGTTGAGGGTTTAAAGCAACTAACTCAAAATTTTTACCTGGCAAGCAGCAGGTTTTATCTAAACTAAATAAATAAAAACACTATTGTCAGAAAATACTCTGCCTCATTTTCTAGCATCTTTGCTTCTTCTTAAATGATGTGTGTGTTGGGTGCATATGTGTGTTAGTTCACTCACGTTGACCACTGCCTCTTTGGTCTGGACCATGTCAGATATCACTCCATCTGTGATCATCAACAGGACAAAGTACTGAGAGCCATCTGTAATCTCTGCTGCACAGCTGGGGACACACACACACACACACACACACACACACACACACACACACACACACACACACACACACACACACACACACACACACGGTTTAAAGCTCACGTTCTGATGAGGCACAGAAACTCAAAGCACCTGCCTTCCCTCTGGAAGAGGAAAGAGGTCGAATCAAGTCCTGAAAGTCTAACATGGTGTATATGTAGGGCGATGTTGGGCTATGACAATATCTACTGTTATTACAGAAAAATGTACAAAGCTTGGACATTTTCCAAGTAAATGCAGTCAGCAAAACAAAAAGGTCTTGGTGGCATAACTGTTTTAGTTGTTTATAGCAATGCAACAAAAAACAAACTATTGTGTTTTTTTTATTTGTACAAGCAAACATTTCTACTTCTTTGACCTGAGGTAAAAAATGTCCAAAATCATTTTTGCTAATCTAATCTAGGTTCTAATTATTGGTCACTCATCTGGAGCATTGTAGTTAACCCTAGTCCTGCCCGTAACCCTAACCGCGGTTGTTGCTTGGTTCTATTAAACAATAAAGTTATTATTAATTTAATGTTACTGTTTGCTGTTGTTCTACACAGATTAGGTTCAATAAGACAAAATCTTGAAGACGGTGTTTAAGATATTTTATATGGTTGATGGTTTTCACTAGACTCATACATTTTAACTGGTTTGGTCTCAATAAGCTCATCACCAGCCAATGAAGGTCATTTCCCAGTGTTACAGTTGGAGCTTTCTTACTAAAAAAAGAAGCAAGAACTGATACCATTCGAGCTCAATCAGAGATTACAAATGGTAGAAATGGATGGTAAAAATAACAGCATATTTTTCACATTAAAACAAGGAATAAACAAGCCTTATGGTTAAACACCCAGCTCTATGCATTCCTGACAATTTAGTGCTAACACAAAAAATGACTCAGATACTCCTTGATGTTATTGGCTGGACAAAAAGAATGACTGAATTGTGTTGTTTTTTCTTCCTCAAATGAAAGCATCAGGAGCTCCTCAGCCTTATTTAAATTCAGCAAAAGCTGGTTAAACAAAGAGACAACACTGTTTTTATCAAGGGACTGGACACATTTCGATGCAGAAGGTAAGCCACAAACAAACACTTGTGTACGACAGAGAAAGAAAATAGGGCGTCCATAAAATAAATAGGTCCAGCTGGAGAAACGGTCCTATTCAAACGTCAGCAGCTATTGTCTGCTCCCTCAGTGCAGGACTGAACTAATGCTCTGCCCCACCACTTGACAGGGCCACAGTTTTCCTCTTTCCATTATGAATTTTAATGGGATATTCAATAAGTCTTAGGAAAGCGAATTGTAAAGTGGATTTTTTTTTTCATTTTTATAATAAACTCAGAAAAATGCCTATTGTAATCCAAGCATTCAGTTTGAATTCCCTTTTTAAGACATTTCTGGTTAACTCTGATGTTTCCAGATATTAATGATATTCATGTGAAATATGTGATGGGAAATGAGTTCAGTTTCAACATGGACAGTTTTCCTACCAGGACATGGACAAAAGAGAAGGCAGCCTAATGATTCAAACCACTCACTTAACAAAATATTAAAAGGCCATCCTGCTTTTGTTTCATTGAACTGCTCATTTAATTAAAACCTGCAGGAGGTTTACAGCTGAAATTATTAACAGTTTCTATTTGTTGTTTTTGTTTTTTCCTGAACTGAAAGACCATTGACAATTTGATAAAGACAGACGATGCTTAATAGAGCGTGTTCATTTACTAGCGGGTCATGCTTCAGACAAAACCACCTTTTAGATGACAAGTCAGTGAAATGTGAGTCTGAGTGGCTTTTCCATCAAAGCCTCTTTCCTCCACCTCACATCACTTAAAAAGGCTTTCTTGTTGGAGGATCAGTTCTGTGTGGGAGGTGAACAATTAGGGCCTTCAAAGTAGAGAATAATAATAATTTAATGGGGCTTTTCATTGACAGCGTAATGTCTCCTCTGACTGATATTTGTAGCTTCTGCTTAAGGCAGATGTTGGTCAATTAAAGTATTGTTTAGATGTGATCTTTAAGGAGTTTTCTAGCTTCAGTGCTAGAATAAAAAAAATGTCAAAGTATCACTGCATAACCTTGACTAAAACAAAAACAACACGTCTTCACTGGATGAGCAGAGTTCTTTCTGCAAAAGAAAGTTCTTTTCTCACACATTTTAATTGAGAACAAAATAAGCAACATTTTTAATTAACAAACATTTTTGCTGCTAATGTTTTGAATAAATAGACATATGAATGAGCTCAACAAAAAGATATTTATTGTTTTTAATATGTTTTTCAGGTTATTCAACCATCAGATTGGTTCAAAGTGTTATTCTATCCATTCAGCTTTCCAGTGTTTCAGGAACTCTTGATTATTTATGGAACGTCTTTAGAAATGGTGAGAGAGTGTGGATTCTGACATTAGTGTGGATTCTGACATTAGTGTGGATTCTGACATTAGTGTTGAAACTTCTGTGCTGCTGTTGCTACTTGTTTAGCATTAAGATGCTATATCAGGCTTGAATAGCTCCTCTGGTAGGCTAACTCCTTTTAGCGCACAACAACAATCTCTTCCCATCAGATTGTTTTTTTGAATCTAAATGAACCCTCAGTGGTCTGAGAGAAGCAGCTTCATTGTCCTTTATTGCTTTATGTGAATGTCGTTCATGTGTCAGATTTACTGACATACCAGAAAGGTGAGCACAAAGGTTCTGGCTGGAACCTTTTGTATGTAAAAAATCAACAAAAAAACCCCCCAAAAAACATGTGATTAACTGCATTAAAAAGTTCAATGGGTTTAAATCTCTGTAGTCAATTATTCAAAATTAACAAAATTAACATGTTAGTACTTTGCTCCAAGAATCTAGATTAGGAGACAACATGACAGTTTCTGAAGGGAAATCCAAGATAAGTTTGAGGGATAAAGAAAAGATCTCTACTCTTCAAACGGGAAAGAAGGCCGCTGTAAACAAATTTTAATTCAGGAAAAGCCTGCAACAACAAAATACTAACAGAAAAAAAACAAAACAAAAACTTGCATTAGTCAAAGGATTTACTCGAAACAGTCAAGACTTTACTTCAATCCATTTTGTTCTGCGTCTCATGTGATTAGAAGAGAGAATAACAAAACAACCTCCTTTGCATGCTGCACTGGCTGGTATCAGATTAGACATCATTTAAACAAAAACTTCACAGGCTGTAGAATTCATTGATGTCTTTAAACAGAAGTAAAACCCCATAAACAGTGTTGTTTGTTGCTTCTTTAGGTTATTTTGGAAAACCAAGAGTGATGATATGTTCTGGTATTAAATGTCATCTGACTTTAAGGTGATTTTACAAACAATGTTGGACTTTTGCTAAACATGGATATCAATGGAATTAAGTGCAAATTAATTATGAAAAATGTATAAATAAGCACAAAAGGTAAAAAACCAAACACAAACGTCTCACACAACTTCACTTCTTAAATGTAATAAAAGTCCTGGTTTCTGGGGATGTGTGTTTTTTACTGATACCTTTTATGAAGCTATAATCTTTGTAGCTCACACTCATGATAAAGAGAAAGTGCCCCCCCCCTTTCTGTTGTAGGTGTATAACTGCTGACTGATCTGTCCTTAACAGTATTGAAATTCATTTTAAAAAGTCTACCATTTTGTTAAACAGGAACAGACCAAGAGAGAAAAATTTGTGAAAAAATAGATACACTTCCCAATCCTTCAAGTTCCAGACATTAAAAAAAGAATCAAACAGTCATAGCCAATCTATTCTGATTTTGAGTTGATATCTCACCATAAGCTTGAAATGGTGGGATTCAGTGTAAAATGTTGGATTCCTTTGAGCTTACTTTGCTACTTTGTTGATAACTGGTGCGAAGTTGGTGGGTCCATACAGCTGCACTGTCCTCAGGCTCTGGAAGTAGGACTCCAGAACTCCCTCTATGCCCACACAGTTTGGCTGATCGCTGTCGCCATTCTGCAACAGAGAGGAACAATATGGAGACACACAGGCGCACACACACGAAGGAAACTATTCTAATTTGAAAATGGTGAATGTGTATAGACACCATGCCATTAATCGATACTGTCAACACTACGACTACTAGATAAAGTTCAACAGTATCACATTTCATAAATCAAGAAAAAGTTTTAATAAACAACATAATTAATGAGAGGGACAAAGGTCAGCTATGCTAGCTTGACTTTGAAAATTTAATATGAAGATGTACTACAGAATTTGGTGTATTTCTGTTCAGTTCAAAAGAAAAAAAAATCTTTAACCCACAAACCAACTCTGACAGATCACCAGAAGAGAAGGTGGTTAAATGATCTAGTCAACCACCGCTGTGTTCAGACCATCACTTATTACATCCATTTTTTTACACCCTTATCAACTGGAAAAAGTAAATCCTCTTTGGAACACAGTTTTTCATGCTTCTGTAATAAATTGAAAGTAATACTGACAGGTGATCTGTCAGGTATGGAAGACCAATCCTGCTATTATTAGGCAATTCAGAAATAAATACATAAAAGCTTAATAGGTCAGTTACTCACCACAAAAATAGTTCAACAAATGAATTAATGTGCCATCAAATGCAACAAGATAAAAAAAACTTAGCAAAATATCAGACTTATATTGATACTTTTTAATTATGTTTTATCTTTAGCTATTAAGTTATCTCTGTACCATTTTCAAATTTTGTTTTAATATATTTTTCTTTTATATTAGAGAAAGGACAATTTGTTAATATATTTTCTGTAGCCCTTGCATTTTTTATTTTATTCCTTCACAAAAGTAGTAAGATGCAATATTTTTTTTGTATCTTACTTCTTGTTTATGGCAGGATTGGTACTCCACAAGAACTTGGCTTAAGATCTTCAGACATTTTGGAGACTACTGCTGTTTTTGAGTTTTCCAAAAATAAAATAAAATACAATGAAAAATCCCTGGCTTCTCATGAGGACTTAAGCTTCTGAATGTCTACCCACATAGCAAGAAATGTGCACACCACTGTTTCTGGCTATTAAAAAAACAAGTATTTTAATGTTAATGTCTGTGGTGAAGAATAAATCTGTTTCTAATGTTTTCTATCATAACATTCGACAACATATTCATCTATAGTACAATGAAAAACTACTGAATTTGAAGCATTCTTTTAAAATTGTGTCTTCATTTCCCTGATAATCTTTGCCTATACAATAAAAAGTTTACAGTCATCAAGAGTTAGCTTGTATCTAACAATACACATCCCTTAGTTTTACTTCAGCTTAGCATCCAGCAATGTTTGCCAGTCTGCCTTCATCCCCTCGGGAGGGAGCCAGAAGGAAGTAGAGAGGTTGCTGGGAGATTCCCGCAGGCAGGCAGATGAGCTATAGTCTCAACTCGCGTGCCCAGCTGTTGTTGTAGCCACACGTCTTGGCCCAAGCCGGCTGCATGGACGTGCTCCGCAAGTGTGAATGTATAAGTTTTGTATGCGTGTGTCCATCTTACCAGTGGGAAGGCGTGGGAGATTTTGCCATCAGGGGGCAGCTTAGCTCCAAAACCGTAGGCAGGAAAGAGCTTGTCACTGTCGTAGTCCTGGATAATCTCCCCCACTGCTTTTAGGGCCATGGCATATGCATTCATTTGGTAGGGGCTCATATAGTGGAGGGAGGTGGGCTGGGACGGGTTACCTTAGAAGACACACACACCCCAAAGACAACGCAACAGGCATCACCAAAGGAAATATCTCCACGCTGTAACAGAAGGTTTGCCCCCACATCACACTGTATGTTTGACCAGGAACTGATCTAAGTTAATTTTCAAATAAATTATGGTGTTAGGAATACAACTCTTCATGTTCTTAATGTCATGAGCAGAATTGTGAAACAATTTTAAAAAAACAGCAAAGACTGGAAATTAGTGTGTTTTGATTTTTCATCTGATCTTGCTTGCTTTTGTTTTTGCACGACTCCTCATGGTGCGAGTGCCTTCCCAAACAACAAGGGCTTAAAAAACATCTTAAAGGTAAAGAATAAGTGATTGATTATGGAATCCAAACACTTTGCTGCATCTTTTAGAACATTTGATTGCACATGGATTTCTGCAAAATATATATATTTTTTTCATTGTTTAGGGATATTTTCACACCTGATTGTTCAGTAGACTGTTCAATTGGGGATCAACGTTTCAACATTTGTTACATTCTCAGGTGGTGTGGCTTGTTTTCACACTGTCAAATGAAGCAAATCCTTAGAAAACTTGTTCCCCTCCTCATTCTGGTGCCACTACACCAAGAACTATTGCAGAAAACCAAATGCTACTTCCTCCTTTAGGAAATGCAAACACAAATCTTTTGTCATTGGTAAAAGACCACAAGCCATTTCTCCCGCTATTGCGCTAGCATGTTTGTTTTGGTTATATTTACCCAGAATTCCCTGAAATGTAGTCCTGCTTTCGGAGCAGACTCCGGTCTAGTTGGTGTTCACATATGCACAAGAGTTGAATTCAACCAAACCTAGGTTTTTTTGATGGACAAGAGTTTACTTTTTTGTTCCGGAACAGAGTCTGATTACACATTCATGCCTCCCTAAATGAACCAGACTTTCTAGGCAAACGGAATGGAGTTTGATTACAGCAGACTAAATAAAGCAACAATAAAGCAACCTACCAAAATATTCATTGTAAAATTCCTCTATGTGTCCAGAAAAGCTCTATGTAAGCCTTATGTCATTTCATAAACAGGGCTACACCTTAAGACATCAAAGAATTTTAGCTAAATGAACCACTCAAAAAAAATTTACTTTTTATATATTTTGTTTATTTTTGTTCCACAAATTATGTTTTTTAATAAACCATGTCCAAATGCAATGTACATGACTCTAAAGTGGTTTTCGTAAATGGTATATTCACATAAATGTAAATGCATGTTTTGTGATTCTCTTTAAAGCAATGATCTTTTTCTCCTACTTCAGAACTCAATAGGTTTTTAAACAAATTAATTTTAGAATGGGACACATACAGCCTGAATTAGACTGTTGCCTCCAGCCAGACACATGCTGTTATCTGGTGTTAAGCCACAGTCTGTACCTAAAGACCACGACTCAAGACAAACAATAGGGTTGAAAAAATACAGGCTCCTTTCTCTGCTTTGATTATGTAACCTACTTGATGACAACACAAAGGCTTCTGAGAGTTGTGTGAACGCTGGCTTAGAGTCCCGATGGGCAAAGGAACACAGATCCATGAGGAGGCCCAGTTGGATATATCAGCCTAATCAACTTCATCAAAATTTAATGGTAATGTGTTTTACTGGGAATTGCTGCATAACCTTATTTATGTGCCAATAACGATTTTTGGCAGTGTACACAACATTGGCCCAAAGGAGGCACATTGGAAACTAAGTTGTTGTTTTACACAACAGATTTTGGAGGATTCCTCCTCCCAGGTTTGTCATGGTGGGATAAAATTGGTCAAGCTCACCGATTAAAGTTAATTCCCTTGGGAATGTGTAGCTTTACTTTTTTTCAAACTTTCCTGAAACTTGAATTTAGAACTTCAAATTATAATTACAAAATCCTTTGTGTTTCATATTGTGAGAAACTAAAAAGACCCGTGCCTGGCTGGTCAAGCTTAACACTGAAATGTCTGCGTAAAGCTGCAGCAACTTAAGTTTCATTAAAAAAAAAGTACTTTATATATTTGTTAAAACTGTCACCATGTTGTGATAGTATAAGATAAAAATCTGTGAACAAAATTGATCTACTCAACTTGCTCTCTTAGCTAGTATTGCCCTCTGAAGAAATGCAGAAATGCACCTCCCAGAGCCAATCAGAGCCAGGAGGCGGGACTTAGCTCCGTCAATCAATGTCATGTACTCACTGCTAAATACTAATGGCAGAGAAAAAAACGGATCAATCCAGGAAAACCATTTATCCCCCATCATTGATAGCTATGCTAACCAGCCATAGCATTCACAACAAACTCTGCTAACTCTGTTTAGATCCAAAGTGCATCATAAGGAAATGGTTGAACAATGCACAGAAAACATTGCAGCTGTTTCCAAGCAGAATAAAATCTCTGTATTCTACCAGGAGATTTTCAGTAAATGTATGTGGAAAACCCAACGCTGCTAAAACCTGAGAACAGAAAGGAAGAAAATCACATCTTATGGAAAAAAATAATCAATAGGGTCATAATGGGAAGTAATCAGTCTTCTTATAATGCTTTAGCATTTACCCGCACAATGATTATTGCACATGTAGTAATAGTTCTCACAACTGAATGTCATCTCTCATTCCTGGGTTTATGATAAGATTCTCTTCAGAGAAGCCTTCTATTAAAAGACCTGTTTGATCTAATAAGCCATAGTTACGCTGACGCTTATTCACACTACCAGATCCAGCTATGAGTTTCCCCTTATCTAATTGCACTTCCAGTTATGCCGCCGGTGTTCAATACGCTTCTCAAAATATAAATATCAAGCTGTACTGTGCACATCTGACATGTTTCAGAAAAACCAATTCATTATTTAAAACATATTCAGAACTACAAAAAGTTATCAACAGGTTACGACCAAGTCCGTCCCTCACCCTTGCCACGCCCCAGATAAGATGTTTCAAGGATAATACAATTTTTAAAAGTTTGTATGAAACAAGTAAAGTGTTCCCAAATCGCTAAAGAACGGTTTCAGAGAAATGGCCTTAGAAAGCGATGTACATATTGTAATATTGTAATAAAACAGGGCTAAATTAGTTAAATGACCAATCTGGTCAAATTGCAAAAAACAAGAAAATGCAATATTACAAATATTAAATAAGGCTGATAGGGTTAGTTGGCCAAATAAAAAGTACAGTTTAGAAATTACAACCTTTAAGCAAGAATTAAACAGGCTTTTCATTAAGCCCACATTTCTGTATTAAATGTGTTATTTTATTGGTCTGATGCCATATTTTTCCAAAGGAGTTTTACAACCATACTAAGAAAAAATTAAGTTATGAAAATAAAATTGCTGGAAGAAAGTCATAATATGACGAGAATAAAGTCATAATGTTGCTAGAATACTTGACTTTATATGAGAATAAAGTTGAAATAATACAAGAATAAAGTTGTAGTACTGCAAGAATAAAGTAATAATATTGTGACAATACAGTCATAATAATACGAGAATAAAGAAATAAAGTTGTAATATTTAGAGACTAAAGTCGATAATAAGAGAATAAAGTCATAATATTCCAACTTTATCCTTTTATTTTCTTCATTCTTGTATAAGTTTATTGTCATATTATTATGGCTTTATTCTTGTAATTTTACTTCTTTAAATTTTCTCAGCATGGCTCTAATTCTCTGTCATAATACAATCTTATGAATCTTAAATGTCACGTTTTTATTAGCTGAAAATCAACACATTTAACGTAAAAGCATCAGTCTATATGGAATTAATCCAAACGATGCATTTCACTTAATGAGTTGCTGAAATGAACTTCTTAATTCTAATGTATTCGACAGTTTGACTGATGTGAATTCTGAATTGAATCCACATCCAAAACAAAACATTGAATAAATAGGATGTGGAGTGAGTAGAACATGGCTGTTCAGCCTGGAGGAAACAAAACAGGTGATCACCAGCTGCTAGATGAAATTAAATGAAAGGTTGTTTTTTTTCCACAGCTATCAGTATGAAACGACTGCATCAATCACATAAGTGCATGAAGCTCCCCTGCAGCTTCATGCACCTTTCATGACCTGCCATAATTTCATCCATGACTTCTGCAGATAATTGTACACCGAGTCTAACACGAAACGAGTCAAATATGTAATAAGAAAATAGAAGAATTGAGATACTGCAGTAAAATGGCAACTGAAAGGAATGAAAAACTTCAAATGCAGCGCATGGCTAGCTGTGTGACTGACAGTTCAACGCTATATTGGACAGGAGAAGGGAGGCAGTGAATGCTTTGTGGGAGGTTGTCTGTATTATTAAAAATGTTTTGTCTTTCACATCCCCAAGTCACAAATCTTCAGTTGCATTTTTAATGAATTTTGGATCTAAGCTGAATCAACTGAAACATGAAACAAATGAATCAAACCTTTATGATCTTTCTCTTACTTTTCTCTGAATGCTCAGATAAAAGAAAACTAGATATGTTTCTACTTTGCTTAAAGCAGTTTTACTGAATGTTGTAAATTTTTATTTTTTAAGAAATAAAATTTTAAAAAAAACAGCATTTTGATATGGCATCAGCATACTTAATAGTCAAAATAACTGGAAGTTCTAGGGTCATTGGATATTTAGTGGTTTTGTTGCTAAAACCTGGAAATTATCACATGTAATAGCAGACAAATTATTCCTGTCTTTTATCAAATTATGTAGTTAAAATGTCTAACATGCTTTCCCTTTATACTCAAGATGTTTTCCATTGTTTGAAGGTGTCTGTCTTCACTACATTTTATCCATCTCAAATCTGACAGCTCTTCAATATAGATACTACAAATTTAAGCTTTCTGAGAAAAATCAAAATGATTCAAAAAGCCTTTTGAGAAATTTCTGTGAAAATTTGAGACTAAAATTCAGCTCCTTGCACAAAGGTTTTTTCTAACATTTGGGCGATTAGTCACATGGAAACAGCGTTTATGCAATTTTTAACCAGCTTTTAGACCAGTTGATGTCTACCAGAACCATAAGGATGAGTTATACGTGGATCAATGTCCTAAAATACAGCAGAAGCAGTCAAGAAAACCCCAGCAGAAATTTTAGTAAAGGTACAGAATGGGTGTAGCACCTCAAATCAGCAGCAAGAATTCATAAAAGCCCTGTTTAGTCTGCTTTAATTGAACCCTAGTCTATTTACCAAGAAATGGTTCATTTTGAGAAATGTGAAAGTGCAATTGAACTGTGATGATAACTCTGATCCGTCTAAATACTTAGGTCTCAGTTCAGTTGAAGTGAACTCTGGTGCAGTTCAAATGCTTATGTGAACGCAGTAACCTACGCTACCACTGATCCACAGGAACTCTTGTTTCACTTGAAGATCAAATATAACTTCTAGAAGTTTTACTGATATTTGATCTTGAATAAAAATACCATAGAAAACTATTAATTTCCTTGAAAATGACCAAAATCGCATAGTCTGCCCAGTCTGTCTGTTCAGTAACTTACCATTAGATGCTGTGAAGTCAATTGCTACGGTGAAGTTCAGTTGTGTCCTGTTGCAGATAGAACATAAAGTGCTTCAATAAACCTGACAAAGGTTATACGTCCGACACTCAGTAAACCAAAAATACACACATCGATTCAATCAGTTTCTGGCTGACTGCTTGGTGGCTAATTGGTATGGCGTGACATCAGCCTCACACCACTCTATGGGTTTAATTGGATCAAACTAATGGAAGCCATAATTAAAGGAGAACTAAATAAATCAGATAACTGCAATGAGACCTTCTCCAAAACGTAATCAATTCTCAAAAAACATGATTTCAATATTATGCCCACATGGGAGAATTTGGGATAGTCCCATCAAGTCTCTTCAGTCAAGCACATAAATACACATCTGCAAACAACAGGAAAAAAAAGTCTATTTAGTCTTGCTGTGAGTGTGGGCTAATTATCATTCCACTCACCCTCCGCGGATGAAATCCACAAAGGTATACTCTGACTCCACTTTGAAGGACAGCAGAGTTACCTGGAAAAACACAAACAACACGCGTACCATCACACACACACACACACACACACACACACACACACACACACACACACACACACACACACACACACACACACACACAC
>CAEGAF010050090.1:0-31165 GCA_903067075.1 Micropoecilia bifurca
TTTCAGGACGTCTGAATAATTATTTAAGCATCATTAATAGTCCTACAGCGACTGAGGACCCAATATTAACATGCAGTTGCCTGTGAACCGGAAGCGGGGAGTGTGTAACAAGCGCTAAAAACGGAAGTGCGTGGCATATACCCCATTTTTCACCGGATAGTATGTAGCGTTACCGCCCTCTAGTGACCATGAGGATATCAGCATCCTCAGATTGTATATAATCAGTATAATAATTCAGTAACTATTTTGACATATAAGTAACAAAAAGTCATATTCGTTATTAATTGTTTTTCTCTGTCGATGTCTGTCATGACTTTGATCTATACTTAATTAAAAACCAAATTTTCTCAAAAAAAAGTTTCTCAAAAAACAAAATACGACGATGGAAGCGTAAAAGTGCTGACACGGACAACCAAATAATTACTATGGAAACTTAAAACAAGACCGCTTTATCACTATAAAAATAAATATTACACTATAAATTATTTTGTACATTTTCAAATTGTAGTATACACAAATTTAGAAAAACATTCGGAACAACAAAATAGCTATTCCTAACTGTTACTTCATCAAAAAAATAATAAGTAAAAGCGGTGAGTGTTGTTGTAATGGGAAAATACAACGTTTTAAAAGCAAATTGCCAGTTACAACATGGCGACCGTACCGTTTGGTTTGTTCTGGATAAAGAAACTTCTACCAAATATCGGATGGAGTTATTTTGTCTCAACAGTAATGCCTTCGTTTAACCACAAGATGGCAGCATAGCTGTGCGTTCCTTTAGGTCCAGAGCCAGGCACACCAAGGAGTGAGCAGTGGTCTCTCTGATAGGTTACAGATGTGCTTCAAAGTGAGCTGCTCATTTTCAGTCCTGGAAATCACGTGGCTGTTTTCCTGTGCACTGGGCTCCGGGGAGAGGCTCTCTCTCTCTCATCCTATGATCGCGGTAAAGCAAATTCACTGCGCTCCACACATTTAGGAGGAAGACGAGAAGGAAGAGGTGGTGGAGGAGGAGGAGGAGGAGGAACTGAGCGCATCGCCGTCTCTGACCGCCGCTTTCATTTTTTCTTGAGCTCCCCCCCTGACAAGAGCCGGCGCGGACGGGAGAAACACATCGGGGGGTCTTGTGTGGCGGAGGGTGGACTCGGACTCAGAGCGCAGCGATGACGGGCAAATCTGTGAAAGACGTTGACAGATACCAGGCGGTGCTCAACTCTCTGCTGGCGCTGGAGGAGAACAAATACTGCGCCGACTGCGAATCTAAAGGTGGGTCATCATCAAAATCAGCATCATCATCATCATCATTGCCTGGATCATATTTCCCTCTACCTCGTCCTGTGTCTGATCACGCCTGCAGATGGCCCTGCGCACGAATTTTTGCAGTTCATCCTATTTATACTACACCGGGAAATAAATGCGGCATTGCATGTATCTGCCCCCTCGGCCAATTACGTTGTGGTGTGGTGCAAGAGATTGGGCCACATCCTCCCAAAAGGCAGACAAACGGCATGCAGTCACATCATGTCAGAATACCTCAGGACATTCACAGTTCGATTAGAGTTTTCATATACATGTCAAAATCTCTCTAATTATCTGCGAGTTGTAGTGAAAACTAGAGCATCAAATAGAATGAGAAACACTGGGAGAAAGTGAGATCTTGTTGGGAAACACCTGTGCTGACTTTGGATCACCCTGAACAGATTGTTCCTGTAGGCTGGGAGCAGACAGGAAACCCTTTCTGCCATTAAAATGGCACTTTTTTTTTACTTTTTTTTTACTGCCCTGACAGTGAGGCTGCTCCTCTCAGATTACATTTGCAGCGGTTGCAATTCCTCTCATGTTGACTGCCTGGTGTGATTTCTGATCACAGAACCTAATTTCCACTTTGTAAACGCACCCTATGACATGTGTGTCTCCTAACCCTACAAGGCCTGTGTCCTCCAGGAGGCCTTGAACCGCATGTCATCAGCTATTTGCTGAAGCTGCTTTGCCGTGCTGTTGGGTAAACATGAATGTTTAGGTTGCAAATATGCAACGCTGAGCACCAAATCATCATTGGACTCTCTAAAACTTAAACTGTCAGAGTATTCATACCCTAAATAATATGTAAGCCTGTGGTCTTAAGGCCATAAGAAGGACAATGTTTTGGTCAGTATATTGGCTGATGATGTTGATGGTGTTAACATTGTACCACCCTTTAGCTGAATAAGTACAAACGCTTATATGCTCAACCAAGAGTCAGAGTCAAGGACATTTACATTTCTAGAAACGTTCAGGAGCCACTACTCTTAAAGGTTAACTCAGTCAATCTCCTCATGAACTCTGACCAGCTTCCATGTCTTTGCTAAAGAAAAGGATCCCCACAGCATGACGCAGCTACCACCATGCTTGAATGAACAGTGTGGTAATGTCCCACAGATAGCACTCTGAGCATAGACCAAAACGTTTGGCCAAATTTGGTGTCCTCTGACTAAAGCACTTTCTTCCACTGGTTTGCTCTGTGACCCTATATGACTTATGATGTTCTTTCCTTAATGGCTCCCTCCATAGATGGTAGATTTTTAGATTTAACAACATAAATCATCCCAGTTAATGAACTTGAATAATGCACAGCACATTATTCAATTTTTATTTGTAAAAAGAAATGAAGGCTACCAAGAAATATGTGGTGCTGGTTAAAAGTCGGTGGATGAAGCTAAACAAAGAAAACCTGTTTGAGGCTACACAGTGGCTGGGTTCCAGCTGGACAGCAACCACACTGGATACTAAGTTTAGTGGACTTTATATTAGACATAAAAGAACACAACTTTTCTTCCATTTCACAATTGTGCTCTACTTATTGCTTGTCCCTTTGGAAAACCCTTTGAAATCCATCAAAGTCTGTGTTTGCTACTTACAAAATGTGGAAAGATTTAAACTGTGTGAATACCTCTGCAAAGCCATGTAAGTCAGACTTGCTGATGGCTTGAAGAAGCTGTAACATCTGACTGTAATTAAACTTAGTCTGCAGGACGGTTGGGTGTTATTAGAAAAGGTGTATACTTTGCTAGCATGGCGTCATCGTGAGCGTCATCAGCGCTCGTTCTTGGTGTTGAGCTGTCTGAGACGGCCTCGCGAGGCTGTGCCTTGTCAGAGAAATGCCTCAGCGGCACAGAGGTTTGTCATTTAATGGAGACGCCTACACCGTGCACCCACAACACAGTAAATTACTGCAGGCTTTTAGACAGAGTCGCTGAGTGATTGTTCAGGAAAACGTTCTGAATGATTCCAATCACTGCTCTGTTTTTCTTTTGAGGAGCATTCTGGGATACCTAATGTTACTGGTATGCTGCAGAACATATGGGCCAAATGGGACAAATCTGATTGTTTGTAGCTGTAAAATTTACACTATAAAAATCTGCCATGAACATGAAAGAACTTAGATAGAATTATCTGATATTGAACACTTGAGCAAACCTGTAATTTAGTTACATCTATTCGTGACAATCCCAGACGAGAAATGATCAAAATCACTGAAGGTGCATTCAGCTTCACCCTGTAATCTGCGACTTCCTGTGACGCAGAGATCCAAGTCCCTTATCCACTCTTAAAAATAGGAAGGACAAGAGTACATGCTTTTTAAGTTATCCCGCAGGTTGTTGGTCTTCATGAATCAGGAAATGGCTCCAGTAAAGAAGCTGAGTCCCCAAAATGCATGCCTAGTCCCAGGTCCATATCCAAGCTACCTGTATCAGTCAACCCATCCAAAACGCTGCACAGCTTATCCGACTTATCCGGCTAGAAACACTTTTCTGGCGCATTTAAGTACATCTCATACTCAGGATTGGCTAAATATCAAAACAACTCCAAATGACTTTAACCATTTTTATTCTAAGATGTCTGCATAGTCTTACTTAAAAAAACCCTGAGCAACAAAACTGACCATTCAGAGTGGTGTGACTGTTGTTTAAGCCAGCCAGCCAGCCAACCAGCCACCAATTTATTTGTGACTGTACTGGTGACTTTAAAGCTGAAGTACTTACCGAACTGCACTTTTTTGTCCACTGTTACAACCTTCAAACATTTGGAGTGCACTTTTTGATGTTAGTCTGTTCAGCAGAAATAACATTAAACATCTAAGAGTTTTAGTCCAGCTTTATAATATATTACTTAAGATTCATTATATTTTAAAATGTTGCTTTAAAACAAAAAAGAAACAAACTGCAGACCTAGAACTCACTGCACGGACAACAGACATATTCAGTAGATTAGAATGTTATTGAAAAGTTTGTTTACTCCATTAACTCAATTCACTAAGTGAAACACATTATCCAGGACAATTACACTCAGACTGATGTTTTCACATCTTTTCTTCTGTTAATTATGCCTATGGCTGCGAAACTCACTGTTTATGATTAGAATATTACATCAGACCGATTCAAATAAAAATATGTCTCTTGTCATTTTGCCTAACGATGACCCTGTCTCTTAATAAAACCCACTGTAATCAGAACCGATGCAGATGTCGAGACGCTTCAGGCGAAGTTGGTTATGTAACCCAAGCTGTGATCAGACTCTTCTGGCTCATCTGAAGAGTTGGCTCCTCCAAGACTTGATTAAAGACAAATAAGAAGGTGCATGTTTTAAAAATAATAATGAGGCTTGCAGTCAGCCTTTCCTGAAAGAAAAAGGCCTTTTAAGGCCATATCTTGCTCTTATTATTGTTGTTTTTATTTTTTGCATGCCTGATTTCATGTTCATTAAGCGTGCATGTGCTCTTGCCCTTGTGATTGGCATGACTGGTCACAATTTGCAGCAGACTGGTATAATTAGACTGTGGGTCAGATTAGGCTGTTAAGGAAAGAACAGCAGCAGGAACACATACATGGACACAGAGAGGATCATTAGGCTCTGATTTAAAACTTAAATATGTCATTTATCTCTAGGGTATAAAGGAAGGGCTTGAAAAAGTATTTGTGCCACTTGAACTTTTTTTTGCCTGTCATAACCACAGCTTATCTGCCTACAGCAGATATATTTCTCATGAGAAGAAGCTTATGAAAAGCTCCGTTTGTTTTTTTGTCATAAGACATTAAGGGGACATTAAGCAATTTTGTAAATAAAGATATCCTTGTATCTTTACTTTACCAAGTAAATTGGTACTTGATTGTGTTGTGACATACCAGACCTCTCTGACCTGTACTGTGGCGCTCAGTGAAAATGAGACATTAGATTCTATAAAAGGCTTGAGACTGAGGCAGAGGTTCAACCTCCACCTGATATCATTAAACATACAAATAGAGCTGAAATGAAACTATATGAATTAGGGGTGTACTAATTGCAGTTTTCTGGCTGATCATCGATTTAAAAAAAAAAAAAAAACGACTTGCCGATATCATTTTTTTTTTTGTCTGACTAGTTGCTAATTATACTAACAAAGTCACTGAGTTGGCAACTATTGTTAACCGCACATGTGAGCTGGCAGTGGCTGTGTCAGTCAGCCCGCTCTCTCCCAGCAGAGCAAAAGTGAACAGTGACTGATTTTCAGTCCTCTGCGGATGTAGATAAGAACGGTGGACAGGGTCGGTTTCTCACGCTCAGGACCGATTTCCCAAATTACGGAAATCACGGCTGATTTATCGGTGCGCCCCTAATATAAATCACATGTGTCAGAACAGTCCAGTCAAAGTCCAGACACAAATCTGAAAATGAGAATTTGTGTGATGAATTCAAAACAAGTGCCCACAGTCGCTCTTTATTCAGTCGGACTGAGCTGGATCTGCTTTGTGAAGGAGATTGGACAAAGATGTAAGTCTCTGGAGATTCATCTGCCTTCTGGGGGTTTTATTTAAAAACCATATTTGGTGTTCTTTCCACTTCGGAATGATGCCCTACTTTGGATTTTGAAACGAAGTCCAAATAAAACACACTTGAGTATGTGGTTGGTAACAGGACAAAATGTGAAATTGCATTTCTCAGCGACAACTTAAAGCAGATTTTCTCCTTTGCGCTCATTATTTTAGTCTTGCATGCATTCATTTTAAAAGGTCACACATTAGGCTAATTCCCCACTTTGTTGGGTGAAGCTCCTGATGAGTGGTGCTGATAATATAATCCTGGCTGCAGTTTATCTTCTGTCTGCCCATCCACACTCTTGCCTTCGACCCCCCGCGACTCCCCAAGCGTGAGCTGTAAAGTCGTGGTTTTAGCCATATGGCTCGCCGTGACGTTTGCCGTAATCTCGTTTGCGTTGACATCGACAGATTTACCTCCCGTCCTCGTGGATGATTGTACAGGAAGTGGTGTGAAAAAGCAAAACGACACTCCTGCCCAGCAATCTCCCCCATTCAGTCTTACTATACAAACACAGCAGCCATAAAAACAATGCCTCTGTTTGTTGAGTTGTAAAGCAGTGCAAGCCAACTTCCTGCCAGTCCCATGCTCTCTTCTCCATGACATTATGTAAATTCATTTCTTTTTTTTGGTCTTTTTTTTTAAAAAACCACTTCCACACAAAGTGACACGGAGACTGTAAAACCTTCAGCGCTGTCAGGAAATAGTGGCAAAGGAAGACGCAGGTGTTTAATGCAGTCAATATTTCTGGCTCCAGTCTCAAGAGTGCTGGGGTTTTTTCTCTCTCTCTCTTCAACGTGCTTGTGTTTATGCACAGGCTAGACCCAGGTTGCTGTAGAGATGTCACCTGGCTATGTCATGCTCCCCCACCACCACCTCCACCACAAGCCCTTTGGAGCCTTTAATCTTGTCCAATCAAAAGCCAGCAGGGATTTCCAGTCAAATGAAAAGGCGATTGGTTACCTGTGCCCTCTGGAAGACACAAAAGTTTAGTACCAAGGAGAGTCTACATAGGCACAGTTGTAAAGAACAGTGTATGCAAATGTGCATGCAAAGACTCCAAAACAGCCATAATCCTTGTATTCAGTTTGAAGTTTGTTAATGAAAACAGCAAACTGAAAGCCTGGGGCGGAAGATGAAAGGCAGGAATAAAATTATGGGTAAAATACTAAATAATTAAACACGTTTTAGGATGCCATATGTCACCATGGAGGCAATAGTCACCTTTCTTTTTATTTTTATCCATGTTTTAAAGTTCAAAACTGCTCCCTGTCAACTAAACTATAAGATGGAAAGAGCGAGCAATCGACCTTTCCTCAACTTGGACTTTGTGTTATCTGTGAAAATCTTGTCCTCTCTTGCTCTCTGAGAGAACGACGAACCTGTCTCAACGTTTTATAGAAAACAGATGGTTTCTTACATCTGCCTCCTCTGTCTTCCTTTGAACTCCTTCCCAGAAGCGAAAAGTTTCAAGTCTTTCTCGCTCAGTCACAATACCCACACCAAAGAGATTTTTCTTTTTTTCTTCTTCTTCTTCTTTTATTGATTTTTGTCAGCACAGACTGGTAGCACTCCATGTGTCGTGTTTGCTGAAAGGCAAAAATATCAAACGATTCCAGCCAACAACCCGTTTCCGGGGACACCTCTAATTGACTTTATTGCACTTGGAATCGGTTCTCGTGTGCTGCTTAAAAACCGGAAGAGATTTTTAAATGAAACAAACCAGAAGGATCCACGTTTTTTTTTTTTTTCTTGCGTCGTCAAGCATAAACCCTGTTCAGACACAGTAACAAAACTCAACACAGATGGTGGGTGTTTGTTGGTAAATTTTAAATGTGAGCCCATCTGCCTCACTCAGATTGAGATTGGGTTGAAGGATGGCTTAAGGGTTTCCTGTTGGGGTTTTATGCTAGAGTACAGGAGGATGAAACAAGTGTGTCTATGTTTGCATGGAGGAGGAGGAGGAGAAGGAGGAGGATGGTGCACTATCCCCTGATAACTGAGGCTCTGCAGGATTAACTCTGTGCTTGCAGAGAGCACCATTTATCCTTGTGGGATGTAGGCTAATGAGGCATGTCCACCTGCTCGTGCAAGTTTACCTGCAAGCTAAATGATGTGTGTCCAAAGGTACTTTCTAAAGCACACTCAGAACAGTGTAAAACATTTAAACATCTCATTACCTATTCTGTTTTTTTAAATAGAAACAAGCCGAAGGATCAAGGTGGGGGGCGGAAGAAAGGCACATTCCCAACACGGCTGCTCACAAAATTGAATTATTTAGAACTTGTTGTGAAGTGGCTTTGATTTTAAATCTCGGTTCGTGTTCGCTTTGGTCCTAACTCCCTGTACACATTCAGACATATCATCAAACAACCAAAGTCCACCGTTTGATGACTAAAATAGTCTTGTCCTGTTTGCCTTTGCCTTCACTGCCACCCGTGTGCTCCAGCTTAGATGTTTGACACACACAACCACCTTCACTTTTTTTTTTTTTTTTGCCAGGATGATTCATCCACTAACAACTTCAAACCCTCTCTGCCTTCGGGCACCTCACCTTTTAAAAACTTTAGTCGCCTTTATTTGTCACTCCCTCGCCGTTTCGATATTCGTGACCTGTGCTTATAAAGAAAACTGCCACACACTCAGCACAGCCACTTTGCTTCTTTTGAAGTGTTTGCTCAGTCTCTCCTTCCTTTTTTTAGATATCTGTTCCTCCTACACTCTTTCAACTATAGCAGTGAGAAGTACCAGGAGGTGTGTGTTTGCTGAACATACTTTATCATGAGTTCTTACTCAACCACTGACCGGATTTGAGCTAAAACAGGTGCTGCAAGCCAGTGTGTCGCTATGATTCATTTTAAATGTTTGTTGCTGTTTTTTTTCTTTAAATCCTCCTGGGCTCAATTGATTCTTGTAAATACCTGAAGTACAGGCTACAGTTTCAAAAACAAAATGTGGTAGCTATGCTAGCTGTTAGCAAGTCCATACTCTGACCTAAAAGCATTTTTTTAACATGCTAGCATACCCTAACACTGAGTGAAAACAACATGGTTTTATGCTATTGTTGTATTAAAGACAACAGCCAAAAAGGAAAAGTTTTCACTGTAGCAGACTGACACATAGGCAGTTTGCCAGCTTACTGATAAAACTCTTAGCTTCTAATCTATTTTGGGGGGGTTTTCTTATCCAGAACAACTGCGCAGGGCCTTCCCTATCCAATGTCAGTCTAGATAGAGAAACATCTGCTGAAAAACAGATTTGACAAGCATGACAAGCTGATTTGATTTGCATGTAATCTCAGGTGAAAATAAAAAAGTTTCATTGTAGCAAGGGTGGTAATTTGAGATAGTCTAGCTGGCGAATGATCGAACTGATACTCACTAATTCTCTCTCTCCACATAAAAATACAGTTCAAGAACTACTCCCTTTTCACACACTTCAGTTAGACCCAAAATATCAAAAATGTATTAGAATTCCAAAATAAAATGCCACAAGATGTCGATACCATTACCCAGAGTTCAATAGTCGTGTTGTGTGCCATCGTCAGTTTGCTTCAAAGTTTTCTCTCCTGGAGAAAAATCTCTCCTGGAGAATACTTCTTAATTTAACACTTTCCTGCTTATTGCATAAGTGCAAACACATAATCCTCACCACTGTTTTTTTCGTTCTTTGTTTTTTTAGATAGTCCAGTATGACATCATTGTTGCTGCTGTTGACACAAAGGTTACAACAATATTGGAAATGTTGTAATTTGCAAAAGAACATAGAAAACGAGTACAATTCTGGGGGGGTATGGGTGCAGATATTTATGGAAAATGATCAATTTGATTGTGTGAGAGAGATGCAGATGCACAAAGAGGCTGCAGTGAAAAGATGTGATAAAAAGGACAAAGTCGTGGCCAGAAACTGAGACGGTTGTGAAAAAGAATGAAGGATTACCAAATTCCTGTTATAAAGGAAGTTCAATACAATCGACAGTCCCTCTGTGTCAGTGCCAGTGTTTACAGCGGTTAAGCAGGCTTTGCAGAGTAATTCTACTATTATTAGCCGGCATGAGAGCTAATGCTGCAGCTTCGCTGTCAGGCTGATAGATAGACTGTCCAGCTGATGATCCTGTGCTTTACATTTACTGGTTTCCTCTTAGTGCTGGTCTTAACATTTGTTGTTGCTCTGCTTTTTGTTTTTAAAAACGATTCTCCTGATTAGTCTCAGTAAGAGAACATAGTAACCCTTTTTACAACTGACACAAAAGGCTATTCTTGGACCCTGACACTCGGTTTCTGCGGCTGCCACAAAGAGGAAGGCTTTGCAGGATTTCCCTCCCAAAAATCAGCGTCTACATTCATTTGCATAGAATGGTCCTTTCCTCAACTCTGCACAGTGACTTCTAATTTGACAGGAGATAAGGACCCAAACCCAAAGCTGTTCCTCCACCTAGTGGGGAAGGGGCCACAGTGCATCAAGTTGTAGCATTCAACCCATCATGCTTTGTTTATAGAGCACAGGAAACAAAGAAAAAATGCTTAGGAACGATGATAAATACTGGAGAAGTGGAAGAAACGTCATTCAAGGTGAACTGAGAAAAGATCAGACACAGATATAAACTATGTAAAAAAATGTAAATTATGTATTTTTTTTTAAAGAAGAGAACAAAAAACTTGTCAACCTTAACCACAAGATAAGAAATAAATAGAGAATAAACAAAAAATACACTAGGGCTGAAATGATTAATCAATTTTTTTTGCAATAATTGATTATTGAAATAATTGTCATATAATTTAGTAATTTTTTAATCATTAACTAGAGTATGCAGGCTCTATGTGTAAAAAAGGCTCAAGTGGATAAATAAAACATCTGCAAAATGTGTCATTTATATATCCGATTAATTGATTAATCATCAGAATAATCGATAAAGAAAATTGGATTACTAAAATAATGGTTAGTGGCAGCCTTAAATCACACATTCATTCATGACAAAAGCTAAAATTGTGATAGAAGAGGATCTCCTCGTGACAGCTAATTGTGGTCTCATTATTTTCATCCTTTGATACAATTTTCCACGTCATTTTCTTAATAGATTATGTTTCACTCTGAACTCAGATCTGACCTTTTCCCCATTTCCTCAGGTCTCTATCACTTACCTATTTCCCATTAAAGATATTTTCATAGAATTCAATGCTATTTTTCCTGATAACACCCACTTAACTTCACTTTTCTATTGAAATAAATCAATTTCTCTCATTCATATTACCCACTTATCCGAAATAAAATCTTGGTTTACCTTACGCTTTCTAAGGCCCAACTGTGATCCAACAGAGGTTGCTCTTTTTGGAACTGGATATAAATTAATTAAAGTTGTCAGTTCTTCCATACCGACAAACTGTTTTTCTTTTCCCCCTTTTCCTCAGGTCAAGAGCTTGAGTGCCATCTGTTGCAGCCAAATATAATTTTATTCTCACATTATGTCTATTGTGCTTATTTGTATCTGTCCTCATCACTTCACCCATTGACTATAGTAACTCTATCCTCTTTGGTCTCTCTCAAAATCTCTTAAAAAGGTCAAGAATGCAGCTTCATTTGATCACCTGAACGCTGTGGGCTTCAACACATCATTAAAATTTTACAGCAATTGCACTGCACATGAAATCCACAACAGATGTTAAACTCCTTGTGCGCACATTCAACCCTATCCACAGTCTCCCCAACTTGCTATGCCCTGCACCCACCTTAGCACCCTGTGGAGCAGAGTTTTCAGCTCCTATGCTCCCCGACTCAGGCATTCAACTCCCACCAGACAGTCAAAATATTGATTCTCTCCCTCTGTTCAAATCCAGACACAAAAATCCCCCTGCTATAGATAGCATGTTCTCTATAATCACATGTTCCTGTTTTTTTTATTCTGTGTAATGTTTGCAAAGTGTTCTTATGGGGTTAGAATGTGTTACTATCGTGGCATTCAGAGTATAATAGATGTAAAAAAAAAAAGAAGAAAAGAACATGGAAAAATGTAAAGCTTGAGAAAATAAAAAGATATAAATACAACTAAAATGTAATTACTGAAATGTAAGTAGAGACATCAAACCTGGAATTATATCTTCTACATGTGTATGGGGTGATTTAAACATCAGATGGATCCATTTAGATGCATATGGCAGTGTTGTGAACATAATAGTGTGTTCAGATAACATTGCTCCCACACATGCAGGCTCATGACCAAATGAGTAATCATCCCTGCAGGTATCCAGACTGAGAGTGTGTGTGTGTGTTTCATTATTTATATTTTGTGCTCTCCCTGTCTTCTCAGTCATGCAGAAAAACACATCTATTCAATGCTATTATGTGTTAGCAAAACCACATGACTTGCAGAAGATTGCTTGTTGTGTTCCCTGCTGAATTCAAACTCATAATTGAGGTTTCAGACTCAGCATGTATTATTGAACTCGCTCCCACACACGCTGGCTCTCTGCTATCCCACTAGATAGACTCATTGCCCTCTCTCGTGCAGACGCTGCCCAGTGTTCAAATATGTCTCGTCCTCTTCCTCCGTCTCTCCCAGGTCCGAGATGGGCTTCCTGGAATTTAGGCATCTTCGTTTGCATCCGCTGTGCCGGGATTCATCGAAATCTTGGGGTCCACATCTCAAAGGTCAAGTCTGTCAACTTGGATCAGTGGACACAGGAGCAGGTCCAGGTCAGAGGCCCAAACTGTCCGTACGCTAAAGCGTTAGATTAGCAAAAGCTTCAAAATACACAAGCATTGTCATGCCATAGCTTGCTTTGAAGAAGACTTCTGAGGGATCAGTAAAATACGTTTTTGTCTCTTTGATAGTCACCAGTATTCAATTAACTCTCTGGTTACACACTGGATGCATCTTAATTGTTAATTAATAAGCTATCCTTGATGCTATTAGCATCACAATAACCTTGGTTTTTGTCGTCAGCATGTCAAACAAATGGTTTATTTAGCATAAATTATTTAGCAACTATTCTTTTTCGAATCTGAGAGTATGCATTTCTTGCTCTCAATAATAGTGCTGTGTATTTGCCAGATACACAGTTTGCCAGATAAAAGATTGTGATAGCTTTTATTGTGATAATTGCTTTTATTGTGATAATTGTGGTTTAAACCATTTAAACCATTTAAAGTGGTTTAAAATGTTTTAAACCACTTAGAGGTTTAAAATGAACATTTTATTTGATAAATGGATTTACAAATGGCTGACTCATATCTTAGGTGGGTTCCTTACCAGCACAATTCTCACACATTAGTATTTTGAACAACTTAACCAGCTACTAGCTTGTCATGGCTAATTAGCATCAGGAAAACTGACAAGAAATTATGTATGGTTAGGTGTAAGCTACTTAACAGTATTTATTTTAAATCACAATTTTTTTTTATTAAATTAAAAAAAAGGCTTCATATTCCGGCAATATGCAAAGTAAGGCAATGTTGCAATGTTACATCCTCCTCAACATATTCCTGTACATAGCTTGTCGTTCACAAAAAGGAGACATTTCCAGTTACAGTAAATGCAGACAGTTTGGTTTGGAAACCAAAAAGAAGCACACCTTCTAAACCAAAGTAACATTGTTTTAAAACAACAACAAGGATATGAAGACCATTAAAGGATATGAAGACCATTATATTGTCATGTGTGACATTTCTCAATGACAAATACTACATGCACTTATTTATTAAGATTCCGTTAATTAAAAAAAGCAAAATAACAACAACTGAACATTTTCTGTTAAGTACATTTCAACAAAAGCTAGTCAGCTTGTTTAGGCTTGTTGCATTTATCTATAATGACAAACAAGAAAACACAACAATGAGAAAGCAGTTTGTGTGTGTATGTAGGTGGGTGTGTGTGAGTGTGTGTGTGTGTTTTTCTGCATATATCGTTGTTTTATGTTCATTCTGTTTTCGTAAAACTTCAGATGTAAGCTAGTGAAGTTGGTGAACGAGAGTAAAATATGTTTTGAGATCATCTTTAGCCTAGCATACTTTAGCCATGGTTAGCATCTTCTTATTTTGAGATTTTCAATGTAACCTAATGGTGCATCATAGGTATTTACAACATTTTCAAATTGGATTGCAAAAAACCATGTAAATAGTTTTTTTTAATCAAACAAATATATCTCTTGGATAGAATAGGGTCCTAAGGTAGCTTGAATACTCTGTTGGCTCCATTCCCCATTAGCATTTCTACATAAGTGAGTCAGACCTTGAAAATTCTGCTGTTCTATTTTATGCAATCCAGCAATTGCGTTTGTTGTGCTCTGGTGACTCTAGTGTGTTCAAGAGATGGGAAACGCCAAGGCCAAGCGTCTCTACGAAGCCTTTTTACCTGAATGCTTCCAGAGGCCCGAGACAGACCAAGCTGCAGAGATCTTCATCAGGGACAAGTATGAGAAAAAGAAGTACATGGATAAGGTCATTGACATCCAGATGCTCAGGGTGAGTCAAACAAGGAAAATAAATTGGGCTTTTGCCTCAGGATGAGTCTTCAAGATAAAGAAGGTTCTGCTAATGTCTAGTCCGAATCTGTTTTCTGTTCACAGAAAGAAAAAAGTTGTGACAACATCCCTAAAGAGCCAGTTGTGTTTGAGAAAATGAAACTGGTAGGTTTCTATTTTTTCATTATTATTATTTTGTACATTATAAGTGCAGTATAGATAGTGCAGTCAGATGAAGGGGGAAATGGGCATGTAGTTCTATAAAGCAGACGTTTTCAGCCTGGTCTAAGTCTGCATTGAGCGGGAAAGTCATTGATTGAGAAGATCATTGGATTCATGCCCATTTCTCAATTAGCAATAATGCTGCATTGATTCTATTGATTTTCTTAGAAAAAAGACGTGAGCCCGAAGACAGGTCCTCAGGCCGTTACAGATCTACTTGGACTCGGTATTGTATCTTTTGAACTTCCTCACCTGCACTCACACTTTGCGTCTACACAGTGGACTTTCCACGCCGCTCTAGACATGCTTATCTTTCAATGGGAGGCACAAATTATCACCACTTTGAGGTTTAAAATGAACATTTTATTTGATAAATGGATATAAAAATGGCTGACTCATATCTTGAAGAGCTATAACGACCTCCTTGTTTTTCCATCTACCCTCCATTAGACGCACCTACTCCCAGTCCTGCGGTGTCTAATGGCGGAGGATGTGTTCCAGACAGTAACGAGAGCCCGGCAGCAAAGAATCCAGCTCAGGCGCAATCTGCTCTGGATCTCTTTGGTTCTCTTCCAGCCCCATCCTCAGTGTCCTCTACGAAAACTACGGTAGTTTAAAACGGCATGCAGATTATTTATTCACTCAACACAAATGTGAAGTTTTTGTTCTTTTTTTAAAATATGTGTTGTTTACCACATCTTTAAATAAACTGAAAATAACTTTTTCATTGTAATTACTGTCATGATGTGGTTTGTAGTTGAGGTGAAGTAGGACGCAGGCAGACCCAGGATGGAATGATGAAAATGATGATTTAATGATAAACTTACGGAAATGAACAACGGGAAGCACAGGGAAACAGAGTGGTAGCACGACGTACATTTGACGATACACGACGAGGATCCGACACAGACAAAGACAACAGGTGGACTTAAATACACAGGGAGGGTAATCAAGAAACTAGACACAGCTGGGATCAATAAACAGGGAGGACAGGACAGAGACTCACAGGGAACTAGGGCAAAACACAGAAAATCTCAAAATAACTACAGAAAAACACAGATCACAACAATTACACGTTATAAAGAAATTCCGCAATTATTATGCAATCAAAGTGAAAAGTTCCTCAGTTTGATTGTTGGGGGATTTGCAAAGGTTTTGAATATTATTTTTTTTATGCTTCCATGATATGCATAATCAGTTCTTCATTTTGACAACCATCCCACTAACTTGACCATTACTTTCCCTTTTAAATGCAAACGTAATACATTAATGTTTCTGTATTGCAGAGTTCCCACTTCTTATATTTTGGAATTGTGCGTTCTGACGGCTTTTTTTCCCTTTTTTTTAATCAACCCTGGCGTTTTTCTCTCTGTCCAGCCTGCATCCGGCTCCTTGCCTCAAAGCAGAGTGACCGCTTCAGTGCCTGAAAACCTCAGCTTGTTCATGGATCCTAAACCCAAAGCAGAGGAAGGCGCCATCAAGAAGCTGTCCAAGGATTCCATCCTGTCGCTGTACGCCTCCACGCCCTCGCTGCACGCCAGCGGTATGGCCACACACGGTGAGCTCTGCACAGATTTCCCTCAGGTCTTACGATACCTTCATGGTTAGATTATTTTAATGAGTATTGTTAGTCCTTACGGCGCTTCTGTTTGTTTTCACCAGGCTTATATATGAACCGGATGGGATTCCCGACACATCCTTACGGCCCGTACCATTCGTTAGCCCAGGTTGGGGGGATGGGAGGCGCCATGATGACGTCACAAATGGCCATGATGGGTCAGCAGCAGAGCGGCTTAATGGGGGTTCACCAGAACAGCATGATCGGAGCCCAGCAGAACTGCATGATGGGACAGCAGAACGGACTGATGGGCCCTCAGGGTGTCATGGCTCAGTCAAGCGGGGTTGTGGCAACACCTTACATGACAGGGATGGGCCAGGGAATGATGGGACAGCAGCAAAGTGGGATGGTCTTGCAGCAGCAGAATGGAGCGCTGGCTCCACAGCAGAGTGGGATGATGGGACAGCAGCAGGTTGGAGGCATGGCCCCGTTACCTCACCAGCAAATGTACGGAGTGCAACAAGGCCAGCAGCTTCAGTGGAACATGGCTCAGGTGTGTGTGATCGTTTTGGAGCGTTTTCAGTAGAAAAAAAAAACAAAAAAGCAAACCTCGTTTCTAAAGGGTGCTTTGCTTTCTTTTAGATGACTCAGCAAGTAGCTGGCATGAATCTGTACAGCACCAATGGCATGGTAGGATACGGGAGCCAGCACACAGGAAGCTCAACAGCTCCGAGTTCGGCGCACATGACGGCTCACGTCTGGAAGTGATTTTATACACCTGAAAGCTGCAGGAACATCTTCAAGATGGAAGGCAACGGATGGATTGGGAACAACGTGAAACATTTTTGAAACGCAAGGCAACTGGAGGATCAGAAGACGGGCGTGAAGAAGATTTGGGAAATGATTACTACCTCTGTCTCTCTCTCTCTCTCCTCTCTACCTAAGCCTCCTCTCGCTGTCCCATTCATAGCCATGTTCTCCAAATTTCCATGTTTGCCTTCAGGACATTTTGGTACCAAGACAACAGGGTTCAGAGACCATTGCTTAGGCATTCACATCTTTATTTGTGTCTAACCATTATATGAGAGTATCTCCATATCCCCCACATGTGTATTCAGTAGGTGTGAAGAAGCTGCTTTTGCTTTTGGAAAATATCTTTTTATTTATTTATTTTTTATTTTTTTTACCCTGAGGTTGAGCACAGAAATTCGCCTATCCTGAAAGTCGAATTTATTGAGACAAGACAAAGAAAATATCAGGCACCTATTGGAATTTGTTTGTAATCTATGCACCGTCAGGGTTTCCTGATCCAAGTTCATTTAAAAGGACAATTTCTACATATCAGCATGAACCATGTGTAAAGCAGCAGCTGCAATAGGAAATGGTATGTTATCACAAAAACTGAGTGCAGAATCCAATCACTATGATGGAAATCCATGTCCATTTAGTATATATACTTTCTTACAAGTAGAAGAAACTGCTGCTAATTACTCCACCTGAGAATCAATATAAAATAATGAGGCTAATTTTCCATTTTTTAGTGGTATGCTAAGGTTTGCTCAAAATGTGTTTTTAGTTGTATAAGGCCACACAATATATTCACATAACTTCCAGAATAACACATAATTGAAAAGTTAATTTCCTATTTATAGGATATTACCTTACAAGAGAAATGAAATATATTTTATAGGAACAGACAGAAATTAAGCTAAAATAAGCTAAGCTAATCTTCCCATTCCATTAGGATGCTAAAATTTGCTCATTATTTCTTTTTTAGTGTTCTGGGTAGAAAATAAATAAAAGGAACATTTCCAAATGGTCACAAATTACTTTTTTCTCAATAGTGAAAGAAACTGCTGTTAACTGTTTGATATGTTCAACTAAAAGTAACGTTAAAACAAACTATGCTAATCCTTTTTCAGGATTACAATACTAAAATGTGCTTAGAATTTCTCCTTTTTTGTGCATGTGATCGAAAAAAACAAAAGAAACAGATTTTCCAAATGTTTGGCAAATGTCCTCTTTTTAAAAAATAGCAAGTAAAGAATATTATGATGTCCAATTTACCACAAATCGCCAAATATTTTGAGCAAAGTGCTGCATATGAAGCACATTCCTAAAACTGAGCTGAAACAAGCTATGCTCCAGAGGGATGCTAAAATTAGCTCAATATATCTGTTGAAATGTACAATGTAGTAAAATAAACAACTAGAATGTGGTGACTTATGGCTACTCATTTTGAAGAGAGAGTCGTATATAAAGTGTATTTTCTAATCTAATTTCCAATGAGCAGCCATGACTTGAATTAAAGCAGGCTAAGTTATTTTTCCTTTTCCTGTATATGATAAAATTAGCCATGTATATTAGCAATTTGATGATTTCCCAAAAGTTTAAAATCACTTGAATGGCTTTAATGTTCTTTATTTCTTTTGTTTCTGTAAAAGGAACAAAAGAAAATGGGTCCCAAGTGAAAAAATATATATTTTTACAAAAAAATCCCTTTTAGTGTTTGAGTTCCTAGAGCAGCATTATTTGAAACCTAGAACAGCAACAAAGCCTACCTAAACAACATATGATGTCTGCTTTTGAAAATACTGAGGGCTTCATTTAAATTTTCAATAAAGTCTCAAAAGAAAAAATCCTACACAGGATTTTTGCAGACCAAAGATTAGCACTAGCTTTACTAAGACTGTACAGTATTTTACTTTTTTTTCTTTTCTCAAATTGCCACCTAGCTAGTGACTAGTATAAAAATGACCACGGCATTTGAGCTGTGTCTTTGGGAATATCTGCTGTTACACTGAACTGTGCTATTGCCTCAGAAAGATCGCATGCTTTTGTCGTCCTGTAACTGCTCAAACACCTTAAGCCGACTATCCACCTTGTACAATTGTGGCCTCAAACAACGTTGAATGTCCCGAAGCGAGAGTGAAACCAAGGAGGGAGTGATAATCAGTCACGTTTCAGATACTTCCACGGAACTGCATGAAAAGAATGTCTATCCACCGTCGACTGTGCATACTGTACATTTTCAGATTACCAGATGTTTCTATCTACTGTATATTCTAATCAGTCTGTGACCAAGACTAACAAAACTATCAATGAATGTGTGTCATGAATGTTCCCCTGATTGTAATGGGTACACAGACTTGACTATTGCTGCCATTGTTGTTGTTGCTTTTAATTATTATTATTTTAATATTATTTGAATGCGTCCAACAGTGTGGACTTGTCTTTTGGATGTCCTGTGGTGGAATTGCCTTTTTCGTCAGGTTCTGTTCCATCGTCATTTTGCCGCTGTGTTGGGAGCAAACTGTGATCAGACTGATTTAGTCTTTTTTTTTTTCAGGTGATTCAGGAACACTTTGTCTGGCCAACGTACAATGTGAAGTGGAAAAGAGAAGGTTCATACACAAATCGACCACCTCGCAAACCTTCAGAGAACCTCGTCTTTGTCTTCGCCGTTTACAGTTGCTCTTCCTTTGAAATGCATGAAACTGTTGCTGGAAACTCTCAGTTTTTCCACACTTGGTTATCTTCTATTTTAATCGGTTTTGATTCTTAAGTCACTGCTTTTTATGCTTAAAGTGAGAGACTCACAGTAATATCTGCACACACTGCAACTTTCACAGCTCTGTTCTTTAAAGCCATATTCTCTCACTTTTTTTTTCAAGTAGGGCTAAATTTGGGAGAGGGGCACGTGACTAAAATCGCTGGCTTGGCAGAAACCGATATTGATCTGCTCAGATTGAACACTGTAATAGGAGATTTTGTTGGAGAACACTGAGGACTTCATAGAAAAAGTTTCCTTGCGTCCAGTCCTTTTTTTGTGTGTCTCTGTTACATTTCCTGGGAAATGAAAGAAAATGAAGGAATGTACCTTTTGGTCATGTCAATATGTAGTTAGGTTTCATTCTTTGATAGGATACCTGTACATTACATTCATAAACGAGATTGATGGATACGTTCTGTATATTAGCTCTACATTTTTTTTCACATGCTTTGCCTCTTTTAGTTTTACTTCTTCATGAAATCAATAAATAAAAGTTTGATTAAAAATATTTTGTCCCTGTTATGAGAAAAATATTGCCTAAATAAATTATCTTTTTAGAAAGTTTCTTAACTTTTTGCATTAAAAAAACATACATGAAATAAAAACAAATATTTATACAAGAAACAATATGGCCATGAACAATTTATGGGAACTTTGTGTTTGCTGCCCTCCAGTGACCAGAAACACCAACAACAATCTTCACAGCATTGAGGCCTCAAAAACAAACAAAAAAAACACAAATAGTGATTCAAATGAACTTTATTTATTTCAGCTTCCAGATGTCAAAGGGCATGCAAATACAGGCTTCAGAATCCCAAGTTGTTTTCAATTCCCTCCCCCTCCCCCCTCAGTTTGGCTCTATTGTTTTTTTTCTTTTATTACAAAACTACGTGCACCTTAAGTAATCAATTTTGCAGCGTACAAACCACAAAAATACCAGTTTTACATTATCAAATACTGCACATAGAAAACATTTACAAAGCACAGGTATAAAATTACAGCTCCCTTTTTGTTCCTCTCAACCGCAAACCCTCACACACGTCATCACAGCCCCGTATGTTTTTATCCCACCCTGTTGCTCTGCCAACACTCCTCGGATGGGAACGAAAGAGTTAATCAATCTTTATATTTTTTTTACATCTAGATCTGCCAAGAATATTACAGATTCCATTGAAAATAAATCTGAATACTGATGTAATTTTGACTCTTGGAGCTGTAAGTTCAGGTTGTGTTCTGTGCTTTTGCCGAGATGAAGGGTTGATACTCTGACATTTTAATACCCTGACAGACAAAAAAAGAAAAAAGAAAAGAAAATGTGGCAAGTTTTTGCTTTGGTAGCTGATGGTTATAGAGAACAGATGAAAAGGATCCAGCAGCATAAACTCTTAAACTTACCCAAAAAAGAAGACAAAAGAAAGAAAAGCTCAGCTGTGATGCCTGTTCTGTTCATGTTGATAGTTGCTACTCAGGCACCTTCCTCACATAATGGGACTCCTGCTGAAGATGTGTGAAATATGTCAAAGTCATCTTCAGTTGGCAGAGCTCCGTCTCAAAATGAAATAATTACAAAGTCAAAATTGTATTTTGGAAAATATCGTACTTTTGAAAACACTCATCCTTGCTCATAGCAATTTAGTTATTCATTAGTATTTGAGTTGCTGTGGAAAAAAATATGTGGGAACACAAACTACATAAGCTTATGATTGTGATGGTGGGAAAGACAAGACTTTGTAGCTAATATGGACGCTTTATGGCCCTAAAGTGCAATAGTTTAACCTTCATTACAGTCCTTATCAAACCTATCGGCCAATGGCTACGAAATGGCCTCAGTGTCCTGGAATATTTATACCCCATGACAACAGAGACTACGAACTAAAAGTTCCTAGAGGCTCTGACCAGCTTAAAAAACGTCTATTGCGACACTTTGCGCCTGCTATAAAACAGGATTTTAATGAATTAATTTAAGTATTTTTTTGTCCCACATCTTCACCAGTGGTGCCATTAGGTGTCAGCGGCGGCATACGGAATGCGTACTTGCTCAAAGACAAAACTAACCTCGTTTTTTTTTGTGAAAGCCATCTTAACGTGTATTCACAATTCAGAGCATGCTAGGTTGAGTATACTTACTTTTAGTGCTCAAAATGTATTTTATTTGTCGTGGCAACAGTAACCACAGGCCCAGCTCTGATAACTGAGAAACGGGCTACAGCTAAATGGTTATTGCCTGAAGACGTATCGAGGAAAACATAAGGCCGAAACCATGCTACGTTAAGATACAGCTTCTAGACAACTCTCTTGCATATGTGTGAGTTGCCTAATGGAAACCCCTTCACTGTGCCTTGCAGAATTAGACACACACACACAAAAAAAAAACTGTCATAAACACCGTGCATCAAACATTACCTTATTCAAAAGTATGAGTTTGATAAAGTGGGGAGATAGCAGGGACAGGATGCAGAGGGGAGCAATCGTTTCACCTCAACAGTCATTGTGGCGACTTATATGAATCAGAATACCTTTTGCCAGACAGAATTCATGCTCCTTTCTCGTGATACAAATAGAAAGACGTAGATAATGCAGTATCGTAGAAGAAAGGGAACTTTAAAGTTCTTCAGATAGACAATATAGCAAACAGGATGACAAAAAAAGTGCACAAATTAGAAATACATTCATAAAACTATACACATATAGAACTTCGGTACATAATTTCAAGCAAAATAATAATTATTTTTTATTTTATTTCTTTTTTTTACAAAAATCTTTCAATTGTGTGTGCTACAATAACAAAGCAACGTCTCCCACACAAAATAAGGCCATTGTAAACTGATCAAGCCCTCGTTTTGTTTTTTTCTTTTTTGCAAAAACCTAAAGGCAGGTTTTGCCCAACCTCGCCTTTCCGACTCCTGCTCTCAATAAAATCTCTGTCCTTACAAAAATAAAATACGTTTTAAACGCAGTACTCGACATGGGCCAAGATGAACATAGCACAATTATGCACGTGAAGCAAGTGGATTTGACATTCTGAACATCCATGGATTTACAATCAATGTGAGATTCAAGCTAGAGGACCAAGACGGACCGACTCAGTCCTGATCTATGACTCTACCTTGACAACAAACAGAAAGGTCCTTCTAGATTTTAGCTCCACTAAACTCCTCTAGGCTTCAGCTTTCTGACATTTTTAAAGACAGTACGGTGCTGTAAAAAAGTAATTGCCCCCAATTTAGCTTTTTTCGTCACGTAAAAGAAAACTGAAATAAAAAGTGTTTTTTCATTACATTTAGACCTTTGTGCACAAAAGGGTAAAATTACTTTGAATAGCTTTTTTCCGATGAATTCATTGCTTGGAACCTGCATTTTATATTTACTCGCATCATCTTTTCTCATTTAAATTAGAAATCTGTTTAAAATCCTTTGTAAATGGATCATGAAAGCTGTGAAAAGTTTGGAAAAATTTCCTTCTAACTTCTAACAATTCAACTGTCATCATCCAGATAGCATCACTTACTGGCCTGCCACACATGATGCAACCCGCAGTACATCGAATGCACTTGTTCAATAAAGCTTACACAAAGATGCTGCACTTTAAAGAAAGGACACATTCTAACCATTTCTTTTGGCTGCAGAAATCCATTGTTTTCTGCTTTGACAGACATTTACAAAGTCCATAGTTACTTTCATTCAGTTGGCATGGCAGAGCAAAAGTAGCACAATTTGACACTTAAATCAGGGAGTTACAGCAAAAATGTGACCTTCGTAAGTATAAATAAGAGAAAGAGAGATCAAATTTAGGCGTGGTTTTCTTTTTCACACTCAAAGCATGTGTGCAGATGGAAAGCAGTCACATATTTTTTCATACATCATGCCAGCTACCCAGGAAAATCACATACAAACAACATAAGATTACCTTAGAAATGGTACCATAACCATTTGCAAGAAATAGCTTGAAAATAGAGCCCTGAATTGAAGCTACTTCTAAACTAGGGGTGTAATTACATTACTAGCAGGGTTAAAACATACATATGATCTGAAAATATCAGAGATAAATGTATCTGAAGCTCAAAAGAGGCTAAAATAGGCGCTGACAAGACTCAGCTCATCAGATTTTCCCCTTTTAAGATGAAAGACGAAGAGAAAAATAATAAAAATAAGAAGAAGCTCTTTGATGGCAGATAACAAAACCAAAATGAAATTGATCAACATACAGGCCTTAGAGGTCAACAGTGTTAACGCTCAGGTGAAATCCATCTACATACAAGGTTGACTCTTAATTATAACAAGCCAATAAAGTGACTCCTTAAAAGGTTTGCCATCCTGAAGGAACCTCAGAAACTCCAGTGGTTTCCGCTCCTTTGCTGATGGTGAAAACTCAAACATTGCACGCTCAACTAGAACAGCTGACAGGTCCCATTTTGCCCTTTTCTCCCCCAAATCTGTTCGATTCAGAAAGTTCAATGTAGCGTGAGGTGGTAGGCATGGGCCGATTTCTGGTACCAAGGTATGACGAGTTTTTAAACAGTACGTGAATAAAAATTGCACAAAAACAAATAAAATTCCTCAGATCGTCTACACAGTTTAGAGTCGTTCTAAAGAGACGGCATAGAGAGGGCCAGTTTGTTTCTAGATGAATGAAACACAGAGTAGTAAAGGTTGTCCCTCCCCCACCTAGTGCTGCAGCATGCTGCATGTCAGCTGGCTGAAATAAAGCCACTGTGCTTTCTATGCTTACATAAAAAAACATTTAAGAGTTTTCTGTTACTATGTGGAGCAAAGGGTAGTGTGGTTGTGCCCCTCTCCCACCTTTTGCTGCACACTGCTGGTAAGATGGCTGGAAACAGGCTGCTACACATTTACAGGAAAGACAAATTTGATCATCTAAATTAATTTATGTCTTTGGGTAATGCTGTAGAAAACGACATTTGGAAATCTATAGCCAGCATGTTTGTTAATTAGAGGAGGCTGTTCCACTAAAATCTTGTGTTTGTCTATAAAGAGTAGAAAGAGAAAAAACTAAACTTATGGGGTGTTTAATCAGAGTTTTTTGGAGTTAATCTATTCATCAGAAACTAAATAACATGAAATAAATCTTGCTGATAACACTAATATAAAAGTACTAACAGTTACTGTTGTCAATGTAATATTATGGCACCAGTAAAAATAACTTTGTTAATATTTGTTGGGTTAGGTCCAAGAATTCAAGATCAAGTTCTATTTTTTTGTTGTCAATATTTTGATTATACAGTGAGAAAATCAGAATCATTTAATGATGCAATTTTCCTTTGTTTTTATACCAGCCCATGCCTAGTATGGTGTTGTATAAACTGTGAAAAGTAAATTTTCTTTTGCAAAAATAAAAAAAATTTAAAAAACTGAAGCAGTTGCAGGGTTTATGCCTTTTGTGACAAATCTAACTTTTTTATGTAATGTATTTTTTTTAGTGTGTCCAATGTGAACAAAAAAAGATTTTGGACTTAATTTATATTATATTATAGATAAGTGCTTAGATGCAAGTCAAAAACCAGAACCAGTCTCAGCCGCTCCAGTGCGTCTCCATAATTTCCATGAAAAAATACACTCTGGTTTCACGTCTCTGCTGAAATTCAAAGATTTGGAAATGTGCAATGAACTTCAGAGTATTTAAACGCCAGTACTTATGTGACAACATTGATAATAATATTACCGACAATAATTGTCATCATATACACAGAAAAATAGAGGCGGTTCACCACCGCCTGGACTTAAACTTGAAAAATAATACAAAAAAATTGACAATAAAGTGCTATCCAAAAAACATAAACATACTGCCAAACAGGAAATATAAAAACAGGAATGCTGAAGTTTGTGTTAGTAACATATTGCACCTGAAACTAGTCCAACTGGTTACTGTAGGTGCTAGTAAAGTAAATGTTTGTGCCAGTAAATTAGAATATCATCAAAAAGTTTATTATTTTTATTAATTCACTTCAAAAGTGAAAATCATATATTGGATACTGTCGATTCATTACATTACGCAATACTTTAGAACTAACAAAAGTCCTAAATTTGAATGTCAGAATATTATAACTCATTTATTTTACTTACTTAAAAATACATTAAAAAATATGTTTAGTATTATTAATGTACCTAATTTAATATCTGAGATATAATGTTACAGACTAATCTATCTTGGTTAACACTGCTGACTTGACAGTTGTTCACTGGACACTCGCTGCATATTAATTAAAGGTTTAGTGGAAGGAAAAAGTGTGATAAAAAAAATCTTTACATAATATATGACTTTCACTTTTTGAACTGCACTGAAGAAATACATTTACTAATCAATGTTATTTTAATATTTGTGGCTGCACCTATAATGCTATTGTAATGTCCAAAAAGAAAACAAGATAAAAAGAAAAAAATGTCCTCTGAAATTATATACAGGTTTACATATTTACAGCAGGTTCAGAGGGACAAACGAGTGAGTGGCCATGGCAAGAAAAGGGCTGCTGCTGCTGATGCTTCCCATCTCATTGAGCAGGAAGAAGAATTCAGGACATCAAAACAAAGGAAATGAAGTGGCAGTCCAAACACGTGAGAACACCCCCACCCCCTCCCCTCATCCCCGACCCGATGCAGAAGTGGTTCAAACACACCAAAGGTGAAAGAAGGAAGGGACTGTAAAGTCAGCAGCGAGTGTGTGGCTAATTCATTTTCTTCTTCTGCAGAAAGCGATGACAGTCAAGTCCTTTGCTCTAACTCGGTGCTCCTTTTTCGTCTGGACATATGGGCAAAATAAAAGCAGCGGCACTCTTTACATTGGTCAAGGCAAGCTAAATGAAAAGACTTTGAAGCGCTCTAAAATGTCTCGCAAGCAAACATGCAGAATGCAGCCAATACATATAGAAAGACAAATAAGTATTTAGCTATCTATTTCGTATATATTTAGATATTCATGTATAAACTCTGCCCTGTGAAAATCATAGAATATAGCAGTGTTGCTACCTCACATAACAACCATTATGTGAACATCCGAGCCAGGTTTGTGTGTTCGACATCCCGCTCTTAGCTTCTCTGTGTGTGTATGTAGAATATATCTTCTTTTTTTTTCTTTTTTCTTTTTTTTGCATTACATCTAAGTCATTGACTCTGCTACATATCCATACTTTTATATTGTATACTAATTTCACCTACTACTTATAGGAATAATAAGAACAACAATAACAATTGCTTTGGTTTTAAAAAATAAAGTTTTTTTTTTCTTAGTTTGGCATAGAGAGATTAGAAACTGGCATCGATCGGGATGGCCCCGGGATGAGACGCGCCGCGGCGGTGTGACGACTTCGGAATGCGGGGCGCCTGGCGTGGCTGGCGTCGTGAAATGAGGATCGCTACATGTTCACGTCGCTCGTGTCTACGTTGGGTTTTGGTTCGCCGGGTGAATCGTGATGGACGATGGAGCAATGTGTGGCCGTCGATGCGAATGTAACCTGGGATGTGCCGCCGAATGATGTATGCCTAACTGCGTCGCGCTTCGGCTACAGTCGTCGTGTATGTACAGTACGCGTGCCGGTGTTGTCTGCGCTCTGCGGGACGTCTGCTGGGTGTCTAGGTGCACGTGGGGCTGGTGGCGCTCTCCAGGGAAGACTGGGAGAGGCGTCTGGTGAGGGGTCCGATGCTGGGGTCTGCCAGAGAGGAGGTAGGGAACAGCTTGTACCAGCCGCCGACGGTGGCAGACAGGTCCAGGTCCTCCAGGAGGATCTGAGCCATTCCCATGAAGCACTTGTGGTCCATACGTCCGTAATCCCCCCACACTATTACCTGGAAGAGAAATAACAGTAAAACAAAGCACTGTCAGTGACATCATCATGCGCACGAGAGCTATGGGAAATAGATGTAACAGCGTCCACACAGCGTCCACACCTATTACAGGATGTAATAGGTGTGGACGTCATGTCTGCATATCTTTCATTAAAATAATGGGCATCTTTTCATCTGGTTGTGTTGTGAATAAAAGAAAATCAGAAACCCAGAGTCCAGTTACCTGTAGGACTTTGCCCTGAGGACTTTCATCAAACAACAAAGCCTGCTGGTAGGTGGGATCCAGAGTCTTCTTTACTACTTTGGTTTTCTTCTTGGCCAAGCACATGCCGTTCTCCAGGACATACACCTTCACGTAGGTTGCTAAGCGAGATGATTTGTAGTGAGCCTTCTGCATGGACAGCTGTTGCACATTTAGCCGGTGTCGTCAGTACCTGGTATGTTCTTGGAGCCTGGTTTTGGGGTCAACCCTCTGGCCTGGTTCACTTCCACTTCCAGCTGCCCTCCTCTGTCTACCATGCTTACATGGACATCCCCTAAAGAGAGAGGGAACAAATCAGCAGCAAATACATGGATGCATTTAGACTTGGAATTCAAAATTCATCTTAAAGCTGCAGAAGACGGGGAGTAACAGTAGAGGGTGACAAAGACCTGGAGGATTGTGTTAACCAGCAAGTTAGAGGGAGCAGCTTTTAGTGTGTGTTTTTATTTACACCAAAAGCATTTCAAAAATTAATTCATAAATTTTTCTGTTCTTGTTTTTTATAAGACGCAATAGATTACATGCAAACAAATGCATGTTTTAAAAGTCATATTTCACATTTTATTCAATTTGTGACTTGCAGATTTAACTAAGATCTATTTCTTCCAAAGAACTGTAATATAAGAAAATACCTTTTTTAATTAGTTTAAAGTCAACTATCTTCATAATTAAAGATTTATCTAACTAAAATGTACCCAAAAACAGAACCAGGTTACTCTCCCTCTTCCTTCCACAATCTAAAAATTCTAAAAAATAAATAAATAAAAAATAAGAGAGAGAGATCTGGAACATTTAAGTCCAATAACAAAGTCAAATGAAACAGCTTCATCACATCATTCATAAACTACGCCTCCATTTCTATATTTTAGGTTCATCTTATAAGACTAATCCCATGCTCTCTCTTTGCAAGTGTTTTAAAGATACTGCATGCAGATTATTTGTGCAACCCACCACAGTTGACATCTCCTGCAAAATATGGGTTTTACTAGAGCCTTACCCATGGGGGGTGTGGCTAGTGTTTGCCGGCCTACGATCTGGGCGGGGCCAAGACCATCCAGGAAGTCGCTGAACTGACTCTCAGGTCCCAGGCGAGTAGTAGGGAAGACAAACCTAAAAAAAAGAAAAGAAAAGAAGAAAGAACAACAGAGATTACGACAAACTGTCAATCACGGATGGACGAATGTTGAGATCGCTGCTTGGACACGTACGTTCCTTCGGAGCTGTTGGAGTTGGTGCTGCCATCGGTGGAGTCTTTGCTGCCCTGCCGTGTCACCCGGTTCCTCATCTCCACGGCGATGCCAGTCTCTGTGCTCCTTCGGATTGTGCTGCGGAGCTTCTTCATTCCGCCATCTAAAGAAAACAAAACAAAACAACAACAAAAAAAACCAGAACCCTTACACACACGTATAACAAAAACCAACTGAGAATATGTGATCATAGAACACTATTTTTTGCCTTTTCAAAACCAAATCCTTTCCACTGAGGAGGAATTTAAATTCACCTTGAGATCGGCCGTTTCTGCGCTATTTATTTTGAAGCAAGCTCACTCAGGCGAGGAGCCAATCTTGCCTAATATCCTGTGGGATGTCCCTGCTCTGTTGAAAAGAGTTCTCTCCACTTTTCAGATATTACTACACTCCATTTTTTAAACACACGCACAGGTCATTTGGCAGCTGCTCTGGCGACTGGAGGCAATATGTTTTCAAGCGGTAAGGAGTTTTTCCTCAGATAGTCCCACCAGCAACCAAGCACAATATGTAGCGTTTGGGGTGAGTGGCATAAACACCTAAACCCACAAGCTGGGCTGAGAGGCCCTTAATCAGTGGAGCCACTGTAACTTTAGAGGACCTGCAAGTATCCACAGTTTCAGGTGCAAACCTCAAGAGATAGAACAAGTCTTATTCATGCACTCAACAAGTCTGGCCCTTTTAGAATGAGTAAGGAGAAGGATGACAACACAAATCGCACATTTGTATTTCAACTGTATCGTGAAAAGTTTACAACTTCCTTTGGTTTCCTACCAACCGACGTCTCTGTGTGATTTAGAGGCGTGTGCACCTCTCCCCAGTGAGGGAAGCTGTCTAAGGTGGACAGCTTCCATGTTGGTCTCTCTATCACAATCTCAGCGGTCCTGTGCATGGCATGCTACAAACAAGATGGGAAACTCTCAAACGTCCTCGCGTGGAACAAGGAGAGCGCAGCGTTCTCGACCTCTCAAAGGCCTTGCAGACATAATCCATGTTTCAGCAGATTTTTAAAGATCATGATTATGTCTTAGTTTAATTCTATGAAACTCAAGTACGGTACAATGAATTTCCTTACCCTTGTACCCATTCCACTTCGCTAAACCCGTACATTTTGCACAGTCATGCTAAGGAGTACTAGGGGTGAATATTCTTACATCAGAAAAAGAAGGTGACCACATCATGTATAGGTCAACCAACTTTGAAGACACTGATCTTTTGTCCTACAAAGAACAGTAAAGCTGGAGCATCAGTCCAGTACCTGGACTTCTTAAACCACCTGTACAATTCCATTTAGGTGTGGTTTAGATTAGAGAAATCCCAAGAAAGATAAAGAATCAGGCAGCAGACATATTTACGTTTTCAAAAGATGTATTGCTGCAGAGGAAGACAAAGCACACCCACAGAGGAGCGCGGCAATAATATCTGGTGACCTGCGCGGCCATATGCCATGCAATATTTGCAGTCAATGCTCACGTGTCAAGCGCTCTTGGCTGCAGAGCAACAAGTCAGAAACATAGCAGGATCTTCTGCCTTAGTTTACGTTTTAGCTCAAAGGTTTTCCGTCCTTTTTCAAATTGCTAATACCGCGTCAACCAACTTGTTATGACAGCATGAACAAAATGTGATCAACCGGATAAACACTGTCTCCGTGCAGCTCGTTAGGCCTGCAGCCGTGCTATAGGCAGAACGTGAAGCTCTATAAGAGCCCAGACAGCTCAGAAAACGCAGAGAAGTTACTTATAAGGAAGGACCCTTAACAAGCCGTCTGTCCGTCGTCGCAGTCGAAGAACACACCCAGCCACAGCCGTCCCACCTCATTAGCCCGAGCAACTCCAGTCTCATTAAGCACCCCTGCCATGCCCGTCTCATCGCCATGACAACCACCGACACCCTGCATCGTCACTATCGCTATGGAGATAAACAGAGGCAACCAGAGCCCCTCGATGAGACTTCGGGGATCGGGGGTTGGGGGTCCGATGAGGGTAGAAGGGGCTCGAGTCAACGACGAGGAGTGGCACCGATGAGGAGAGGAGGGAGAACGAAGATGAGAAGGAAGGATGGAGTCCCACGGGGGGCGACTGTCTTCTGATGCTTTCTATTTATAATCCTGCAGTCAATAATATTTCCAACAGCCACGTGTATGTACGTGTGTGCACGTGTGTGCGTGTGTGTGTGTGTGTGTGTGTGTGTGTGTGTGTGTGTGTGTGTGTGTGTGTGTGTGTGTGTGTGTGTGTGTGTGTG